>JBBYHK010361836.1:3394-24354 GCA_038382065.1 Adansonia grandidieri | reverse complement strand
AACAAGCTCAAATCTTCTGATTTTGAAATGAAAATGGTCTTACAATCATTCCCTAAATGTTTGTGCCTTTTTTTCTTAAGTCAAAACCTTAAGTGGTATGATCAATGGGCTATTTCATCATCCCAAACTACTCCGAGGCTGTGCAATGAGTTCGTGATAATCATGCCACTCTTTCGCTTCAGTCATAGACATTCAAATGTCAATGACTCGAGTTTGGACCTGTAGACATAAAAAAATGAGAAATATCCCCTGCTTTGCCTTGTCCCTTACTGGCAGCACTGCTGTTACAAATTGAAAAATTGTTTTAAAATCTTAAATGATTTTTAGTGAATTTTTTATATTTTTCTCAGAAAGTGTGTCAAAATACCTTTAAAACGAGGTCTTGTTCATCTTCGGATCAGTTCGGATGAGAAAGTTGTGATTTTTCAAATCTAAACTATCTAGAACCTTTGGAATCCAGACATGTATTCTGGTTGGGCATTTCAGACCCACTAAATGATTTTTCCAAATTTTTCAAACATTTTTCTTAAAAGATTCATGAAATTACCTTTTCAGAAAGGTATCACTTGCAATTTTTTGATGCCAAATAAGTCCGGAATGATTTTTCAAAGCTTGATACACTTTGTTTGTCGTATGCTCTGCCAGCAGCAAAATTGATCCAAATTTGAAAATTTGTTCTCTCGAAAAGTGACTTTTTGGGATAGTGGGAATATTTTTACGATGATCCTCATCGAGTTACCTTTTTAACAGTGTCTTGTCCACCTTCTAAATCCTTCAAACCAATTTAGAATAAATTTGGGAAGCAGGATAGCGTGATGTTGTCCCCTATTTTTGGTCATAGTCAAAATAAGTTATTTTCCCGAATTTCATCTCGAGACATTCGAATGTCTCTATATCACCCCGATCAGACTCAAGGGCATACTTTAACGTCCCATAAGCTCATATGAAGGCACAAACATATTTTACATCTTTACCATCCTCATTCATAATAAATCTTTTTGCCAAAAATTATCAAATGTTCACCCATTTTCTAAATCATGAAGTTTTGTCGTCCATGGGGACACTCCAACCCCCTTTTTTCAAAATTGTCAAAGTAAAAATCTTCTTTTGTTAAAATTATTTGTTATCCATGGGAATACTCCAACCCCATCTTTCCAAAGGGATACTCTAACCTTGTCTTTTAATTGTAATTAAATTCTTCTCCTTCCCAGATTTCCATGAATATGTCAAGCAAATCTTGTTTAATCAAAAAATCCAGATGTATCTCGAAAATGGTCGATTCGGTTATTCCTAGATAATCGATGCCAATAAAGAGATAAATTCCCATAGTCCACCCATTTTCTTTATCATTGCATTGAATGATCCATGTTATGTTATTTCATTTATTATATTACTAACATGATTTCTTTATGATGATTATTTGCATTCATATTTTCAAAACGTTTCCAAATAAAATTAAAAGTAATGTTCTACGTGGGTATCTCTCCAGTGCCTAAAATGGAGCATTCCATTTTCAAAGTAAAATTTAGAGTTCAGTTTTATTAAAAATCTCTATATTCCCTATCTCTCCAGGGCGTATATGAGATTAAATCTTTTTCATAAAAACCTGTATTTGTATTTCTACAAGATTCATGCATTAAAAGGGGTTATATCGAAATAATGATAAGTTAAGATCGAAAGAATTGAAATCGAGATAAGACATAGCTAGAAGGTACCGATTTCAAGTGTCATGAAGAGGATCGTACCTCAGCCCGCATAACCAACTCCCAAACCCAAACGGCGAATCTGTGCATTATGTAGACCACAGGATCGATGTTTTGAGTTTTGTAACTCAAAACATAGGTTTCAATAGGCATCTGATTACGCCTAGCCTGAAATGATCGTGGCGACTCCAAGTGTTGGCCATTTCGTGATGGTCATACGAGACCAATAAGATGAATGATTCGTCCTATGGTCCCCCCCTCATTGTGTCATAAGTCGAGAATCTATACTTTCTCATTCTCATCATAATGCCAAAGAATAGTCTCAGTTAAGAAGACATTTCCAAGTTAGGAAAATATTTTAAGTTGTACGCACCCATAGATCCATGAGGATCCACCCCAGGGTACGTTGCGACACATGTCATAATATTGAAGCAAAAATGGGTGGCCTTTTATGGTATTATGACATCAAAAAAATATCTTAAAGATTTAGTATACCTGGACAACAACTTTAAAAATGATAAAAGGAAACTAAAAAGGTTGGTGATGAACTTTATTCTAGATGGTGAAGTTCTCTATAAGAAAAGTTATGATCAGACATTATCAAGATGTATGGATGTTTACGAAACACAGAACATCTTAGAGAAAGTACACAAAAAGGGATTGCGAATCCATGCCAATAGACATAAAATAGCAAGATAAATCATGAGTTTGGGATACTTTTAGATGACTGTGGAAGGTGACTATGTCAAGTACACCTGAAAATGCTATAAGTGCCAAGTCTATGCCAATAAAATCCATGTACCACCTTCGGTCAAAAAGATCCATGAAGCAAATGGGCACTTAATTAGGAAGGGCCCTACATGGTTCAAAAAGCATTTTCGAGAGGAGCATTGTTTTGGCAAAGAAATATGGGGATATTTTATGAAACCCTATCAATTTTGACAATACAAAGAAATATTATGCCTAGAGGGCAATATCATTTTGTAAAAAAGAGAGAAAAAATCAGATGAAAACCAAAAAATACATCCGAACCAAAAAGTCAGATGAAAACCTAAAATGGAGTCTGATTAAAAATAATAAAAAAGGGATGCTTCAAATTGGAAACCCAAAAAAAGTAGCTTGACCATTTGTTAAAGGATGAACATAGCATAGTGTGCCAAAATGTTAAGGCTGAAAAAAAGCATGGTATGGTAAGAAACATTCTCAAGAGATGGATCTGCATAAGAGTAAACATCTCATTCAGGAAAAGATCATTGAAAAAACTAAGTAAGAGATTTCGTCTATCCAAGTAATATCCAAATTCTTTTCATACCTTACCCTTATTTTTTTGGCTTTTGTTGAAAAATTAATATTATATATCTTTCTCTTATTGAAATACAAACACATATCTTCATTTATGCCTTTATTTGATTACTTTTTAACCATGTTAACATTTCTATTAAATGATGATTAATAATATAAGAAAATGGAGAATAATAAATGATGACAAAGATATTTCCTTGCATTACTTTAGAATGAGGTCAAAACATTATAGGACTTTAGTCAATATTTCAGATCCTCTTAGACATTCTACGAAAGATTAAGGTGGATGGACAACACTTTCAAATAAAATTTAAGAAAAAGACTTCAAGAGATATGATCAAAAAAATTCCTAATAAAAAGAAAGGCAAATGCTTTAGATGATTCCTTGAAAGGAAGATTAAAAATAGATACAGACCCCCTTGTTAAAAAAAAGAGATGTCCACAACATTTTTTAAAGATGCTATTGATTCAAAGTATAGGAGTAGGCTCACTTTGTCCCAAACATTTTTTAAAGATGCCTTTGACTCGAAGGATAGAAGTGGGCTCATTTGTCCTCAACATTTTCTAAAGATGCCTTCGTCTTCAAGTTTAAGCATTGGCTTCCTTTTCTAGAAGAAAAACAGATATCCATAACATTTTTTTGAAGATGCTTTTAACTCCAAGTAGAGGTACAAGAAAAATATATGTTACATTTTCTAAAAATACCTTAACTCCAAAATAGGTTGGATCAAAAATTGTATATAATGAATAATGACAAAACTCATAAATTGGAAAATATAATTATGAAAGTTCATCGTATACATTCTACATGCATTGCATTCAATGATTTGCAGATTAAAGTTAAGCATGATATTGGAAAAAAGTAATAATTTTTCAATATGCCAGCTTCCTCAAAAGCGAAAGGTAAGTCTCTTATCCTTTCAAACATATCAAATATTAGACCTTATCTATACCCCAACTTGACTATTTAGGTTTTGCCCTAGTTAACTCATTTAACTTTGGTTTCGCCTTGGTTACCCTTAGTTGATACTATGGTTTTGCCCTAGTCAACCCATCCAACTTAGTTTCCACCCTGGTCACCTTTAGTTGACTATTATGTTTTGGGCTTGGTCAACCTATTAGACTTAGGTTTTGCCCTGGTTACCCTTAGTTGACTATAATGATTTCACCCTAGTTAACCCGTCAGACTTAGGTTCTGCTCTAGTCATCTTTCAGTTAACTATTATGTTTACACCCTAGTCACCCATCAGACTTAGGTTTTGCCCTAGTCACCCTTAGTTACTATTATGATTTCACCCTGGTTAACCCATTTAACTATGGTTTCACCTTAGTCACCCATAGTTGACCATTTAGGTTTCATCGTAGTTAACCCATTAAACTTAGTTTCTGCCTTGGTCACTCTTAATTACTATTATGGTTTTACACTGATCAACCCATTAAACTATAGTTTCACCCCGGTCAACCTATCTTGGTCAAGCCATCAAACCATAGTTTGGCCCTGGTTAACCCATCAGACTTAGGCTCCGCTTTGGTTAGCTCCTTGAACCTAGGTCTCACCCTAGACCTAAGGTTCCTTTTCTAGTTTTTCTATTTTAATGTACATGTTTTTATTTTATATTTCAAGACTTTACAACCCAAACAAAATTATGTATATTTGGTCTTTGCCTTGTTCCTGATTCTCAACAATAGCTAAAGAGGGGCAAATGTAGAAACCTAAATTCATATAAGCTCCATTTTTTATAGTCATAAATATTCGAGACTGAGAACCTTGCAGCCATCCTAGTAGACATAGACTTCCTAAATTTCACAGTATCGCGAGGGTTATGCTTGTGCAATTTTTTCTGGTAAATTTTGTTTTGAATTTTAAATTTTCATTATTTTCATTTTTATTAATTAATATTTTGAATAATGGTGTTGAATTCAATTTATTTTTATAAATTTGAATGTATTTTTGAAATTTTATCATTTCTAAAATACGGAGTTTTCTGCTCTAAAATTTTTTTTAATAAAATTTTTCAAAGTTTAGAATTTTTAGAATTCTCCAAATAATTTTGTTAAATTCATATTAATTCAATTTTTGAAAATCTAATTTATTTTCTAAGTTTTCATTTTTTAAAATATTAAATTTCTTTCGTAAAGATTTTTCTCATAAAATTTTATGAGTTAAAGATTTCCAATCAAGATTTTTTTTCATTATTATGATTTTATTTCCTACGTTTCCAATTTTTTTATGTTTATTATTTTTTTATTTTTATTTTTTTTATTTTTAATTTTGGAATTCTATAAGCTAGTTTCATACAAACTAGTTTAGTTGGAATTCAATTTCCCTTAACGAATTTCGTTTGGTTCTAACTATGTCATTAGGTGATCATATCTTAATAATCACCAAGGTGACAAGCCATACATGAAGTAAGCTATCAAGTACATGGTAATTTAATGAGTTATTACCGTAATTCACTATTATCCTTGAAAAAAAGGATAAGAAAAAATAAATTGATTTTTGGCTAAAAGGAATAAGGGGGAGGATAATTCATTTAATGGCTATCAGTTTTCATGAGAACAAACAATAGAAACATTAAATTTTCCATGTTTTAAAGCCTTTTAAGGTAGATTTTCTTCTAAAAGCTTCAATTTTTGTTCATTTAATGCATGATTCTTCCTTTTGATGAGCCTTTTAATGAGTTGAGGTCATGGATTTTGATCATGTTAAAAACCAAGTTTGAACTCTATGATTAATCTTTCTTAATTTAATTGTTATATTTGATTTTTATTGGCGATAATTGAGTTTTTATCATAAAAAAATATGTTTGGTTGTGGGAATGACGTTATGATATTATGATACTATGAATGTGATTTTGTGCTATTTTCCTTGGTATTTTCATGATTGATTGTTGTTAAAGTTTGTTCATATGTTCATATCTCATGATTTTTATGCATGATAATGATGATATGAGCTTGAAAGCAATTAGGATATAAGTTGGTAGTCACAAAGTCATGTTGTAAAATTTTTTTTTTTTCCTTGTTTATTGATGTTGGCTGAATTTAATGATGATTTCCAAGTGGATTTTCATGCTTGATTTCATTATATTTGGACTATTTTCTTATGTTTAAATATTGTAAGACCTAAAAATAATTTTTTCAAATTTTTGAATGCCTTGGAAAGGTGTTTCTATGCTTGGCCGATTTTAACAAGGGCTTATTTGTGAATTTTGGATTTTTGGGCTATTTTGTAAATATGAAAAGTGAAGGGATTAAATTGCAAATTTGAAAAAAAATGCTTTAATGTTTTTCATGCTTGGTTAAATGCTTGGCTGACTTTATGGGTGTTTTCCATATATTATTAGCATGATTAGATGCATATCATACATTTTTAACCTTTTTAGTGTCATTTTGTAATTTTAAAAAGTTTAAAGATTTGTTTGAAAAACTTGAAAAAAATTGTTCCACAGCCAAAAGTGTTTGGTCGACCATTTTGTAAAGTTAGGAAAATTTAGGGGTCATTTAGTAAAGCCTTGCATTGTAGGATTAAAAATGGTTTTTTCTCATATTAAAACACCCATTTAGGATATTTTGGATATTTTACAAATATTCCTAGCATTCCTCCAGTCATCCTATGGGGTGCAAAAAATATTAAAAACTTTTATATTCTTTTAGTTCTCCATGGGACATGAAATGCAATTTTGAAAAATTTAGGGATCTATTAGCAATTTTTGCATTTTAGGTCATATATGATATCCAATGTACCCATTTAAGATATAAATTTTTTTTTTTAGTCCTCTAGGTTACCAAGATATTTTCACGTCGAAGGATTACCTTAGGGGTATTTTTGTAATTTATCTTAGAACCGAGTGATTACTAGGATACTTTACTGTCAAAGGTACACATTATGGACAAGTTCATCTTTTTATGATGCTATCAGTCTTTAAGGTTACCAAAATACTTTCACGTCAAAAATATACCTTAGAGGCACTTTAGTAATTTACTATAAAGTCAAGTCCTTTAAGGTCATTAAGATGCTTTTATGACGAAAGTGTACTTTAAAAGACACGTTGGTCGCTTCAACCAAGATTGAATCTTTAGAGTCAAGTTTAGTACTTTTAGTCTAAACCGAGTCTTAAGGTAATTATTTTCAATAAAATTGAAAATTTTGAAAATTAACCAATGTCTTTGAGTTAAAGTAGTAAGTGGAATTTCACCCAGCATATAAAAGGTGTTCTATAAATTATTTTTTTGAATTCTGTAAAAATAAAACCTTTCATATTCATTCGGTTCTCTGGTAGGGTACGAGAGATATTTTGGTTCTAAAAACCTTTCGTATTCCTCCAGACCTCCAATGGAATGAGAAAAAGATAATGATAAAATCTTTCATGTTTCTCCAGTCTTCCGATAGGGTACGAAAGATATTTTGATTTTTAAAAATATTAAAAACTTAATTTTTTGATACAGAATAATAAATTTGTTTCATAAAATTTTGTTTATATATATATAAGAATTATAATTAAACATCGAATATTGAAATTGGATAAAATCAAATTTTAAATTAGCACATAATTATCAAGGTACCAATTATCGGGAGTAATGAGAGGGATCGATCCTTACTCATGATTGTAACTGACTCCAAACCCTTTCGTGCGATCTTTAGTATTATTATAGATCTCGAAATTTGATTTTAAGTGTTTCGTAACCCTCAAAAGTACGAACTTCATAGATAACCAATCTCACCTAGCTAAAATAGATTGGTAGTGACTCTAAGATAGATAGTTGTTTCGTAATGACTATTTAGGGTTAAGTTGAGTGGGTAATTCATCTCGATGACTCAGGCTCCAAAAATAATGATATATATAGGAATGACGGGTATACCCTCCTTTCAAGTCTAGCAGGTTAAGATTCGTATCTTGTTATGTTGCGACATCATCTTAAATATCTCGAATACTTCAACTTATGAGATCGGTTGCTTACATTATAAGTAAGCATGACATCTGCTGATCTTTGAGCATTGCCAATGGCTCATACTAATAATATGATGACTAGGAATGTTTTAAAGAACTTGGCACTAATGCATAAAGATCTCATAATTGCAAAATTTTACAATTCCTTTGCAAGGACTTTTAAGCTTTATAGGCTTCATCTAATTAATATTTTCATGGCAATCAATCATGCCACTAACATGAAGGAAAATCTTGTGTTACTTTCACTAGTAATTGGTATGCAATTAATTGACCGTATATCTTCCTTGTCCCAATTTGATTGGTTCAAGAGCATACAACTAGCAGTTACACCACATACATTATGCATGTTTGGCATGAGTATCAAACCATCACTATTCACATGCTTTAGATCAACCATTAATGCTAACAATTATTGCCAAAATGCTATACTTTCCACCTTAATCATAGCCCAAACATCTAATTATTTTCAGCTTTGCCTACGATCATTAGTAGCACTTTTTCACAAATGTATTTAAGGAAACATCCATCAACTTTTATGAAAGGTCTACATCCATCTTGCCATTCTTACTTAAAATCTTGTAAGCATACATACATCACAAAAATATAATTTTCCTTTCATCATCTTTATGGATTTGTATTGACACTGTACTTCGAGAATACTATACATCAACTCATAACCACATCCCCACAAAGTAACATACTTATCTACATAGTTCATTCTTTTTCTCTAGGCACTGCTATTTTAGCTCTTTGATGCATGCTATAATTAGTGTAAACACCTAATGAATTTTTACGTATCTCTTTTAATGCTCTAGCCATCGTGGTTACTTGCTTCAAGAATTTACTTTGCAAATAATAAATTATTTTTATTATTTTAAAAAATTTATGCTTAGGATGGTATATCTTAATACTAAACTTGTTATCTTTAGTATCATAGCTGGCAAACAACTTTTAAAGATAACCCTCCATGCAACCCACCTTAGTTTTCTTCTAATTCATTCTTCAAGAACCTCATTTATCCTCTATTTGTAAGAACATATTTCTTGACAGCATCTTTAAATTGCTTATCATCCTTAGATATCATTCATGGTTCCAATAATGTGTCACATTTAATATTATACCTAGGTCTAATTTATGTCTTCATTATAGGTTTTTCTCTAACATCATCATCAAATTGCTTATTATTCCCATATTCTCTAAAATCAAAAGAATTTAATATATTAACTCTCATGCCCCTCTTACTATATCTTCATCTGCAGTATCATCTCCAACAACTCTATCTTTATCACCTTCATTATCTTAGCCTCTTTCAATTTCAACCTTTCCTCGAAAATCACCAATACTAGAATCTCTAACCTTTTTTCATCCTTTTTCTAATATCTCTTTATCTCTTTATCATTATCAATTGAATAGTTAATCTCAAATAAGAAAACATCTCTGTCGTCCTTAGACTGAGCACCTAAGTTTGTAAAAATCCTTTTTGTTATCCTCACTAACTACAATAGGACCATGAAAAGCATTTTTTCCATTAGGCTGATTATGTAAATTGGCAACATCCTTTTCACAACCTTCACTAACACTAGTAGGAACAAAAAATCATTCTCTCTTTTTGACTGACTAACAAAATTTGCAAAACCCTCTTCATTTCCTTCTCTAACACTAGTAAGAACATTAATGGGGTCAATAATATCTTCATCACTTGGTCAACTACCTTGTACATTACTCTTACCCCTTACGGTCTCCTCTACCTCTAAATTACCATCAATGACTAAAGAATGTTGAACTTGAGGCACATCAATCTTTTGGTCAATGAAAATGTCTACCTAATGCTACTATCATTAAACATCAACTCTAACCTATCCACATTGAACATGTTTAGGACACTATAGTAATCATAAGGTAAGTTCACATACCCCAAGGATTTAACATGCTCCAATGTTTCCCAATAAGATAGCTTATTAGGATCCATCTCAAATATATTCATGGTCCCATTAATAAAATCAAATTTAGTTACAATGACAAATTTGACACCATGAAAGTATCTTAATATAGAAATAACTTTAGGGTCATCAACCATTTTGCCTGTTGTAATTAAAATAATTAATCACCTTTTGAGTTCAACCAATATTAGGTATTTAACAACTTTAAAACACAACGTACAAATACAGAAGCATGCATAAACCACTATAATAGTTTGTCATGGTTAACAATCAACATCAATGTCCCAACTTAAGGAATATAATACCTTGACAAAAAACAAAATCCTCACTCAATACCAAATACATAAAACAGTAAACAAATGAGACTGGTTAACGTGTCATTTTCCACATACAAAAAGTTCATCATAAAGAAAACACTCTAACTTATAAAATTAACTCTTTTTTCTGTTCAACAAATTTCTAATTGTATCTTGCAAACATCTAGCTTTAGAAAAACCATTGCAAAGAAAATCCAACACTAGATATTAAAACATGACCTAGCACTCGATATCAAAACATGGCCTAAATTGCAAATGAAAACCAAATTTGTGAAAAAGGGAATTGAGTTTTGGTTTTAGAGACAAAATAAAGCGATTAAATTAGTTTTGATTTTCATCACAAGTTTTTGGGTTTTTTTTTTTTTTTGAATTTGGGACTTAATTTAAAATTTTTAGTTTTAGGGATTTTTTGCATCCAAAATTTTTTTTGTCCTTTCATTTCTTCTACATTTCATTGATTTATTTTTCAACTAAAGGACATATTTTTATTTTTATTCAATTTTGACCAATCAGCTCATGCCTCGTGGACATATATAGATATTTTTTGTTGTGACTTGCCCAAAATGCTAGCCATGTTGTCTTATTTTATCCCTATCATTGGAAAAGTGGCTACTTTAATTTCACCTTAATTGACCGTTAGCGATCTTTCGTATTCGTCGGGGTTTTTTTCATTAAAATGAGAGAAATAAACATTTGAGATTTTAATTAATTGCAGTAAAATGACAGAGACTTGGTAGATTGTGAATTATTTTTGACAGACTTCTTTTATGTATAGACCGAAAGAAAAAGAACTCGAAATATTTTGCCCATTTTGTTATTTCCTCCGGAGTATATGGATTAGGCCCAAACCCCCAAGGACAACAAAGAGACGGATGACCCAAAGTCCAGACGAAGCGTTCAAGTCCACTGTTCAGTGTCCATGAAATGAACCGAACCGGACCAAGCCCCTGTTAACCGTAATATGGCAGCTTCTTTTTTTTGTTGTTATTAGTGCTGAACGAAATCTGGTTTTGCTTTGATCCGATAAGAAATTCAATATCAGACTATTAGAAAAAATAGTGAATTGGGTGGATTTTTCTGGATCCATTTTTTTTTCTTTGTCGAGATTACAGAAATTTGATTTGAACTATACAATAAGAATAAGCGTGATGGGTTTGAAGATATTTGTGGTGGTGTTAGTGGTGGGTTTGGTTGCAGCAGCTCAGATTTCTTTGGCATCGACGGTGCCTGCTTTTCTGTGGTCTCCAACGTAAGTTTCTTTTTTCCCCTTTATCCTTTTCGTAATTTTGATTTCATTGGAGCAAAGTTGTAACAATTTAAATTTTCTGGTTTACTAGGGCTCTTCTTCTTCTTAAGAGGTGCGAATTGGGATCTCATTTTTTACGAATATTTTTGTTGGTGCTTACAGATTGTCTACTATTGAGTTGAAGGAATCGGTTAAATATCAAATTATGTCTCCAAAGGATCTGGCCAACTCTGTTCTTTTTCAAGGGGGCTGGTCTGACTTACTGGTATTTTGCACTTTCTTTCCCTTAATTATTATAACCTTAGTTTAAATTTGCTAATTGCCTTGATTAATTGGCCACTTTCTCTTTTGCTTTTTGTTTAGTGCTCTGGGAGAAAACATGAACACCCTGTTGATCTGGCAATTGTTTTTGTTGGTAGAGAGGTAATATTCTTGGAATTTGTATTGTTGCCAAGGCTTCTGATGTAGCCTCTGCCCTCTCATAAATCCTTTTCATCAACTATCTTAATAAGTAGTTTCGTTATAGCCAAAAAGAAAGATAATAATAGTAATAAGCAGCTTTTTTTTCTTTTTCTCTTTTTTTTTTAATTAATTGTTTATTTCTATTAAACTATAATTGTATCGCACAAAAGTGATTTGCTTTATTCTTTTGATAGTACGGTGAATAGGTTTGCAACTTTCTTTTAACAAAATCAAGAATTGAATCAAACAAGTTAAAGTATTTAGCATGCTTGATGATGTAATAGAAACATAAATACCATAATTTTGTTGATATTTTCTTTTCACGATCTGATAGAAATAAGGTTGTGATGGTAATGCTATTTTCTGCTTATAAATGTTTCTTTTCAATACTCTTACCCCTTACAAGCTCATGCCAATACATTCAAAGCTTTGTTGACATATTCTTTTCTTGATGGAGTTGAAGATGCCTTTAGTTCAACGGTGAATTGTGATAAACTGTAATCCCTGCTAGCATTCATGTCCATTCAACTTATAATATTGCTTTTATTCCCTGTAGTTGCACTCTTCAGATCTTGCAGGAAACAAATTTGTTGACCCTGCTCTTCTGAACTTGCTTAAGGTAACCAGGATTCACCCGATTGCAATTTTTTTGCCATTTTGTTCAATTTATTTGTTGGGATATTATTTGCATTAGATTCTACTTTCCTGCTTTTTAATTGCTGATTCCTGTTGTTGAACAGGTCTCTTTTACTGGGTCCAATTTTTCAATGGCATTTCCATATGTTGCTCCCTCCGAGGAGGAAACAATGGAGAATTTGTTGGTTTCAGGTTTTAAGGAAGCTTGTGGGCATGATTTGAGATTTAGTAATGTTGCTTTTTCTGAATCATGCTCTATTGAGGGTGGAGATTTCCAGAAACTTGCAAACTTGCATTCATTCCATGTAAATTAACTTCCAGAATTTTATTTTAAATGCATCGCTAATGTGATGTTGTGCAAAGGTCTTAGCATCTAGTTGTCCTCATATTATTAATTCCTTCACTATTTTCTGATAAATGATAAACAGGATCATCTGGCTTCAAGGATTGAAAAGAAAACAATGGGGGAGACTGATTTGGTTGTCCTATGCCATGGAGGCTCTCATTCTGTGAAAGAGCTTGACCAACAATACGCTGAGAGTATGATATATTAGCATGTTTCATTTTTATTGAAGATGTATTGCTTCACAAATATTTATGTGTTTTTTTAATAAAATATGCAGGTGAGATCATTAATGAAGTCATCAGTTCTGTTGTGCAGTCTGGGGCAAAATATGCAGCTCTTTATGTTTCTGATCCTTTTAAGTCCATCCACTATCTTGGTTACAGAGACCTTGAAAGGTTTCTTACTGAAGGTACAGGGAATGCTTCAGCCAATTCCACAGTCTGTGATGATGTTTGCAAGATAAAATCATCACTCCTGGAGGGAGTTTTAGTTGTAAGTCTCTGTCCTTGCCCTCTACACTTTTCTATTGCCTCTGATTTTACAACAATGCTTTTCTTCTTGTTATTTATACTTCCTATTTTAAATTGAATGTCCATCTTACTATTTTAGGAAGTTTTAAAATAATGTTCAGTTTCTCAAAACGGAAAACACTTTTCAGTATTACCCTTTATACTAACTTTAGGTGGGTCTCTTTGGCTTTCACATTTTTTTTTTGGATGGGAAGATTTTACAACTTTTAAGCTAATAGTTGTAAGGTAAAAAGCAAATACCTCATTCTTATTACTTTGTGACATTTTCGAAGGTAGACATTCTATTTCGAATGAAGAAAGTGTATATATATATATATATATATATATATTGCTATTTGTCTTTCTTTCCACTTTTCCCTATTATTGCATAAGAGAACCTGTTTCTTCTTTTCAACTCTATGTCAGATATTAGTTTGTGTTCTAGTAATATTTATCGTAATGATTATTTGCGTGAGAAGACAAATTGTTAATATATAGATACTTATTTTATATATATATATATATATTTATTTATTAATACTTTATTGATATGATAATAAACAAGGAAATATTTAGTCACTAGGATGATTTGAACTTCTGCAAAACACATAATCAATATAAGCAGGGGCGGAGCTAGCCAATTTTTTTTCAAGGGGCCAAGCATAAAGATAAAGAAAGCTAAAACTTTTTTAAAATTAATATGTCGAGCTTAACCAACAATCAAAAGATTCATAATGTTTAATAATTTTATACTCCCTGCAAACCAAAAAAGAACAAGCAAAGAGATAAGAGTGGTGGAAACTTAAAAGACAAGGAAAAAAAAGAGATAAGAGGTAAAAAGTTAAGTGGAGTCTCTAGAATTTTTTTGTTTTTTAGAAAACTCTTATAGTAGTTGCTTTTTGTATAATATATTTATTTGATGGGTCATTAAAAGATAAATGTATAATGCATTTAAATTTTTTTTTTTTTGGAGGGGAGGGTGGCATGGCCCTTCACCCCTAAAGGACGCCCAAGCCCTGAATAGAGGCTTTGTCAATCAAGCTAATGAATTTGATGCAAATTGTTATTGAAAATTTTATATCTACTTATTCCTTGAACCAAAGGTAAACAAGTAATACAAAAGTTATCTGAAGCCAGAGACCATTCCAAATGGCAAACGGCCAACTCAAAACCCTGCTTTCGTCAAAATGCTTATGCCTCTCTAACCTCATTCTTCACCACTTTCTTCTAGACTCTAGTGTCCACTGATTTGTTCTCTATCCTCTGACCTCATTCCTGTCTGCAGCCTGGTGTCATTTTGGTTCAACAATACTATGATCTCGTGTAATTTTTTTTTTTTCAATAAATGAGATGTTTCTTTTTTTAATTTTTCTTCCTAAAAGGTCCCTTATTGGTTGTACACTTTGATTATTTTGAATTAACCGGTTTTGTGGTTTGGGAGAGATGATGCTGAAAGCTTTCTTGGATTTCTTTTTACTTGAATTTAGCTTTGAAAGTTAACATGTTTATTATTGGCAATTTCTTTTAATCCAAAGTATGAGCATACCTTAGTTTTATTGTCTGTTCTCTGTAATTTTTTTTGGGTTTTAGAAAATTGGGTTTGGGTAGTTAGCAGTTATCTTATATCAGGTATGGGTACTAAAATTGATATTTTAGTCTGGTGTTTTACTTGGGTTTGGTCTGTTACCAAAAAAATAGGGGGAACCCAACTGTTACCATTACTGGGTGTGCTGAGTCCTAGTCACTGCTCCTGCTGACTTTGGCATCCTCCTTCCCTCTTCTTACCTCCCTCTCTCTCTCTCTCTCTCTCTCTCTCTCTCTCTCTCCTACCAATATTTTATTCATTTCCTTGCCACAAAGTATCGATAATAAAAAACAAGTAAATAAACATGGGGTGGAAAAAAGTTAAACTAGTTCGTGGGCCTACAAGAAAAGACAAGATTAGGAAGGAGTGCATAATATAAAAGTTGTAGGTCCCGTGCATTGAGGATTAAGTGAGAAACATATTTAAGGTGTTTGGGCATTTAACGAAGTGACCAATAATGACCTTGTGAGATGATGTGATATAGTGGTGACTGCATATGTCAATAGAATGTTAGGAAAGCCAAAGAGGACATGGATATAAACTATGTGAACCTTATAGCCAACCCTATGTTGTGAAATGGCTGAGTTTGCTGTTGTTATTGCCATATATGGCTTTTAAGTAATTCGTAATTTAACTAGATTGCTGAAATAATTATGCGAGTTTCCCTATTACCTGTAATGACCAATACTGTGGTTGGGAAGAATTGGATCTTTTATTTTTTGAAATAGGTAAGAATTGAACCTTTGTCGTTGAATAGATGAACTTGGATATTGAAAAAAAACTAAAATCAAGGGTCGCATAATTGAAGTGGGCCAAAATTGTTAGGCAACTAAAATCTTTGGTCCACATCTCCTACTTAATGTTCTCATTTTTAGTTGCTGTAAGCTCTAGGATTTCATTACTAATAATTATTTTATTAAAGAAATAAATAAAAAGAAATCTTCTCCTATCTGGTAATGGCTAGGTGGAAGTTTAAGAGCCGTGTTGACTGCTGCTGCTGTTTCTAATCCTTTCTTCGATCTAGTTTGTTTTGTTATTATGAGTGTTGTGATATGGTTATATGTAATTAAAAATGCATTTCTTAGTCTTTCTATGTTGGTCTTTCAAGTCCTGGTCTTATTGTTTTTTTTTTTTTAATGCGTATAAGTGTCTCGACTCTGATATACCTGGGCTTCTGATGTAGCTGCATTACATTATTTTCAGGGAATTGTGCTGCTTTTAATTTTAATATCAGGCCTTTGCTGTATGATGGGCATCGACACACCATCAAGATTTGAGACTCCCCAAGACAATTGATTGGTTGTTTGATGCAACCTAGCATCTTTATGTTGTATTAAGGATTCTGTCCTAGTGACGGGTGGAAGGTAATATTTATTAAGTAGTTGCAACAGGCAGGAATGCTACACTGTAATATTTATTTCCTTATTGAGTTCATTTAATCATGTTGGTAATAACGAAGAAAGATGCTGTTTTTTGAAAGTTGGTTTTGATTTTTTATTGTGTGATTTGTCTACAAGTTCGAGACGGATGTCTTACTTTGGGTAGGACTTTTGTAAGTGGCTTTAACTTCTTATGCCCTGTTGACAATGTAATTAACGTCATTGTAAAGTGAAGAAACGTCTGAAAGAGATGGTTTTTTTTCCTGCCAATTTCTAGTCTGAAAGAATGGCAGTTGGTTGGGGAGCATGGCAGTTGGTTGGGGAGCATGCTAGGTGGGCAGCATAAGATTCTATGTAATATTAAGTATAAAAGGTATGACGGAAGCTTAAAACTCCCAAGTTCAGCTTTCATCATCATCCTTTTTGCTGTTGTACTGTGTGTCTAAAACTCTTGGCTTACTTAGCATCCGAGAGTGTCCTAGGGAACAAACTTCGGTGATCCTCTGACTTTTGCTTTCCTTTTCAAGTTTGCTTTGCAGCTTGCTCGCCGCCTCTCCACAGGAGATCAACCTGCAACCTCGGTAGACCAACAACAATTGGCATCGTTAACCATCAATAGCGATTTGTCAATCATCAGTTGACTTTATTTTGGCCAAGTCTGAATCAGTCTCTCCCACCCTTGCATCCTCCGACATTCCTTTTCTTGGTGTCCTTAACCTAGTACTTAATTCTGCCATGGGCTCTAGTACCATGCCAGCATTCCCTCTGCGGGAAAACTCTCACCACTGAGATATGCATCTTTTTATCTTCAAACACCAATGTTCCTCGTCAACTTGCTTCAAACTGCCACAGCACGATTACTATTAAAACCTTATGGGGCTTCTTTCGCTGTTCCTGCCCACCCACTCGAGCCTCGTGCATCCATTGGTACAACCACCAATAAGCCCCTAAGCAGATTCTCCCCCAGGGCCCAACAACGCATGATGGGAACCACTCAAGCCACAAGCCCCTTTACCTTAGCCCAATGGTCACTTTTCCTGCCCTTACTTTTTTTTGGGTGGGGGGGGGGGGGGCTGTAGGGAGGGGAGCACAACAAATGTTTTTTGAGTTAAAAATATATTTTGGCTTTTAACCGCAAATGTTGCCAATTCGGTTCACGATTAATTTGGCTATAAATGCTTTAAGCAGAAACTATGGGCTCGATATGTAGATTTAATGATGGAAACGTTTTACAAGCATGTTTGAATTTTCGGGCAGCTTGTTAGCATGAAATAACGTTGGAATGGACAAGGGTTGCTGCGCTTGCCAAACTGTCGCCGGAAGCGAGGCAATGGTTGCCCATCTTATTGTTGGAACGGACAATAGCTCAATTTTGGGCAATCTAGTAGCCACCAAAAGTGACTCACTGCAGTAATTAGATGTTTAAAGAGTTTTCCTTCGCCTAGGACATAGAGTGTAGAGTCATACGCTCGAAGTGGGAATTATTTTCTAGTCGGAATGTTATGCTAAAAGTTAGGAGATAACATTCCAGTTAGATAAGGTATGTGTTACCTAATGAAATTGAAGTTCATAAGAGTTTGAATGGGGAACAAACTATCTGATTCGGTTTAAGACAAAAGGTTTCTTAAAATGAGCATTCTTAAAAAATTTAAAATTACGTAAATTATATTATTAAAAACATTTATACAAAATAACTTTCTTATTTTAATGTATTAAAATATTGTTTTTGGAAACTAAGTTTCTTAAATGATCTAAGAAAGATTGAATGCTAAATGAAGAAAGATTGAATGCTAACTGATTTGTCCAAATTAAGACAATTTTCTAAAGGTTGGATATGTCCTAATTAAGACAAATAACTTAAAATTTAGGTAATTTCAAATTTAAATAACATTCCTAAAAGTTAGAAATTTAGTTAAAAGTGTTTTAATTAGATAATTGAATCTGCTAAATAATTTGATAAATTATCTCCAATAGTTTGAAGGGATTTATGCAAATAATTTGTTAAATATTACTAGAATGTCTCCCTTGCTTTGCTAGGGACTTCGATTTTTTATATAATTTCAATTACATTAAATAGTAATTATTTATTTAAATATATTTATATGTTAAAATAATTATATTTTTAATATAAAAATGAAATATTTGAAATTACATCATCTGCCTAAATAAAAAATTTATTATTAAATCAATTTTAAATAGTAAAATGTAAAACGATAAAATTTGTTTTTTATTAGATTTCGCTTTCTTCTATTGTATACAAACACATCAATTACTCTCCCTAGTTTTTCTTTTTCTCTTCTCAAATGATAAAAAACAATTGTAAAATTCTTTTTTCAAATAACTTTTTCTAATTCCTTATTAATTATCATATTAACAGTAAATAATATATATGTTTTTTTTTTTCTTTCAAGAAATTTCTCTTTTTACACTTTAAAGAAAAATTATTTATTATAATAATGATAAATAATAAATATTTTTGGTTTATTAGTTAATTCAGTACTTCCAATTTTTGTAGATCATAATTCATATATCCGTATCATTTTACACATTTATCATGTATTAACTGTTTTTAAGATATTTTATATTTATATAATTTTTGATACATTAATAATTCTTATTATATATATTTTTAGATATTTATGTATTTATTTCATGTTCGTATTATTTTTTACTTGGTATTTTATGATGTGTTTAGTTATTTTTTCATCGTGTGATTGCATTATGTCTAATATTGTTATATCTATTTTTTTGGCCACAAAATTTAAAAATTTCTTTTTTATTTTTTAAATTATTTAATACAGTGACTATAAATTATAAATATTTTTAATTGACCAAACTATTTTGTAATATTGGCAAAATACGAGGGGAAAAAAACGGGTGGCTGTTGTTAACTGGTATTACCCAACTATAGTGCACTTCGGGGATCTTTTAATACCAGATTACATATTGATAAAAATAGTAAAAAATTATTCTAAAAAAGTCTTACTAGTGCGAAGCTTAATTTTTATATAAAAATATATAATAACGGTAAATTTATATCATTATTAATATATATATTTATATTTTAAATAGTTTAAGTGATTGAGTTGATATTTAATTAATTTATAATAGTAATTTAATTAATTTTTTAATATAATATAGATTAGAAGTATTTATATTATCATAAAATTTTTAATTAAATTTAATATCATTGATTAATTGTCATGAACTGAGTAAAAAATTTACTGAAAATCAAAATCAAATTATAATAATAAAATAGTTCAAGTTGAACACAGGCTGGCCGTTATTATAAAATCTCCGGGAGGACTTGGGCCACCAGTCCACTATCGTTCTCCCCTCCTCTGCCATCTATTGCATGGATCCTTCCATCTTTTCATTTAGTGCGTCTACTCCCACGACACCCACCTCTTCAACATTGGCCACCGGAAAATCCCGCTTTTTGTCTTCTTTTTTTGATGTTATGAATGATTTTTCCTTGGAATAATAACATATAGGCTCGATTCTTCTTTTTTTGATGTTATGAAGGGCAAAACCATGAAGTAGGAAATTTGACTTGGTTAGAATGACTTGCTTAAAGCTGATTGTGGAGGAATCAGCACCTAATGTTTAAGGGCACATCTCTAACACTTTTGAGAGCAGACTCTAGAAACAATTTTTCACGTTTGAACTAGACCCATAAGCATGCGCTCATATTCGTTTTAAGTTTTACAGTGCAAAACCTTTTAGCTGGGATGAGTCAATTTTAATACTCCTTAAGACATCGAAATTGCTTATTGCTTGTTGCATGAGAGCTACCTCGTTTCGTCCTAATGAAGCCTCTCTTTCATACCTTCAATGTAAAGGATTGTTGCAAACTCCAAATATTCCTTTACTCATAGATATCAGCTCCCCCGATCGAGTTCAATATTTCTTGTCGGAAATTTCATGTTTGATTCTGTCAGTCTTCTGGCATCAACTGATGCTTTTATTCCCAAGCAACAATAATGCTTCATCTCTCAATATCTAACCTTCAACCACCCTGCTTTTGGTTTATATTTTCTTCACTAGAAATTTGGATCAACTCCTCTTCTGTAAATTCAAAAGTGAAATGCTTGCTGCAACTCAGGATTTTCCTTCCATGAGATTGATATTCATAGGTGAAATTTGGAATCAGCCCATTGGTTTTGGTTTGTAGATCCTTTAGAGTACAGTGGCCGCTCGATGGCACCCAAAAAAAAAAAATGGCCGCTTTAACCTTGGATCAGCTCCTTTTCCATGCATCCAAGTGAAATGCTTGTTACAACTCTGGTTTTTCCTTCCATAAGAATGATATTAGCTCCTCCAATTATGTATTGTCCACAAATCTGGTTTTTGGTGCTTGATTCTCTCACCTGTACTGCTAGCATTCATGACTTCATTTCAGAGCAGCAAAAATGGTGATATCTAGTTTCTAGCTCCCTGGTTTTGATTTCTATTTCCTTTTTTGAGTATTGTGGCATCTTGATGGCAAAAAGAAGGAAGAATTTTGGCTGCTTGAACCTTGTATCTTTAATCGGCTGGTTGAGATCAAAATATAGTTTCACACACACACACATATATATATATAT
>JBBYHK010361397.1:0-18361 GCA_038382065.1 Adansonia grandidieri | reverse complement strand
TTAAGAAGAAAATGCTTCATCTCCCATTTTTCTACTACTGCCCACCATTAGCAAGCTAGTGACCTAGCATTCAGGTTCTTTTTGATGATTTAAATCTCATTCGGGTTCATCTTAAGACGACAGATTTCTTTGCTTCATCTCCGGCCTCGTTGTTAATGTCTTTGTCAATTTCTTTTGCTTTCTGGGTTTCAATTTTGTCTTGTCAAATTTATTGTTGTTTCTGGTAAATGTCTTTCTTTCTTTCTTTCCTTTTATTTATTTATTTATTTATTTTTTGAGCTGAGATTAGTAATTATGAGTTCATGTACATCTAGGTTTTGAATCTACTTTAACGATTATGATACAAGCCAATTCAAGAACAATAAGAAAAGAGTTGGAATAAGAACGGAGAAGAAGAATAAGAGAGAGGGAAGGGCACAAGACAAAGAGAGAATTTAGTGTGTATTTTTCATTATACCAACTGCATTGATCATGGTAGTAATATAAAAACCAACGGAGGAATCTGGTCTCCCAGCTTCAACTACTGAAGGACACTAATAAAATCACAATATTGCCACTAAAATAGATAACAGACTTTGGCTAGCCAGAATGCACCACTACACTAATTATCGAAGTGCATCACTTCGTTAACCCCTTGAATAGGCATGTATGAATACCTTTTGTTGAAAACATCCTTGACCTCAAGGATGAGAAGAGATTTTGTTTACTTCGCTGCAACATAATAAAGACACCAAATTTGATTGGACAATCACCATAATAGAAACCTGGACTCCAATTATGAGGTTTGGTTGTTTCTCATCACCGACAGCATTTATTGGCAACTCAGATGCCAGAATCATGGTCATAGATGGCTTCTGTAAGAGCATTTTAGCAGCTTTATTAGTTAAATCTATGGGTTTCGTTCCACTCGAGCAAGCAACCTACTCTTCTTGGACTTGGAAAGCTAGGTCTGCTGGAAAGAACCAATAGATGCCAGTATAATCCTTCCTATCCAAACACTGAATCATCTTTCTGTTGCATTTCCACCAATTTAACTCAAGCTGCTTGAGAAGACTCATACAGCAATTCTTTCTCGAGACGTTTTTTATTACATTGATGCTATACCACCACTAGGCCGTATGCTGTTAAACAATTATTTATGAATTTCCACATCGTATCCATTATACTTTTGATGACCATTTGTGGCAAACCACAAGCAATTTAACTCTAGCTGCTTGAGAAGACTCATACAGCAAGTCTTTCTCGAGACGGTTTTTATTACATTGATGCTATGCCACCACTAGGCCGTATGCTGTTAAACAATTATTTATGAATTTCCACGTCGTATCCATAATACTTTTGATGTCCATTTGTGGCAAACCACAAGCACTAGAAATGTCAGCAGAATTTTCCTTCACAAGCGCTATACTTTTTATCAAGCAATCAGCAAAAATTCTCCTCTAATAGGAAAAGAAGACACTGCCTTTTGAAGAACATAACCATCATGTACTGTAGGTGATCCTCCACCAACTAGCTCTCTTTTTGGTTTTTTTTTTTTCTTCGAGAAAACGCAACGTAAAGTGGGTTGATAGCAACCATTTTACCATTCATCTCCGCGAGGATTTTTTAGCAGTGGAGAAGGCAATAAAGCCGGAGCCTCTACCTATTCCATTAGGTTCAAGCATAAACTTGCATGAAATGATTGTACCAAACACTGAGAATAGCTCGCCAAGCCTATCATCATCCATGCTATCATCGAGGTTTTTAACATAAAAATTCAGTCCTGCAAATTTGTTTGCTGTTTCTTTTGTTATTGAATAATGTGTCCATTATTAGATTTGTTGAATATTGTGATAAAGTTAATTACTATTCATGTGTTTGTAGTTCATGTATTTGTAGGTTCTATGTATCTACTTATACATATACTTAATTAATTAATAGGTGCATTAATGTTTGGAGGTAGGTTCATTGTGATTAGAGACGTGTGCGTATAAATAATTTGTATTTGTGGAATTCAAGTTAAGCGAAAACAAAAGAAAGTCAAATACAAGTGAGTTTTTATTAAAGTGTTGAGTGCTCCTTTCTATCATCTTTAGATTATCACGAACAGAGTAATATCATAGCTCTAAATCCTTGCAACAAAGACGAAAATAGAAAAGAAAAAGAAAAAGAAAATCAAAGGTGACAAGCCATGCTTTCTTAAGCAATTCCTTATCAACCACCAATACAATCTACCGTAATGTTCAAGCACCTTAGTTTGAATATGAAAATTATAACTTTTCGGGATTAAAAATAGAGACATTGTTCACTTCTTTGGACGTCTTGGAATTAGTTAAAGAGTGTCATGAATAACCAACAGCTTCGGCAAAAGTTACTTCTGAGCAACTTGAAAAATTAAAGCAGAAGAAAATTACGGATGTTGGAGTTCTTGGGATGATTCAAAGAGGAGTCTCACTAGCCATGAGGATACCTAAATTTGCCTGGCCCGCTCTTAGACATTTTAAGAATGCAAAAAATCTAAGACTGAACGGTTATTCCGACGGGGGTCAACCCCTCTGTACGAATTGGACATTGAAAGAAAGTTACTACCCTCCATTAAGGAGTAACTTGCCTTTGCTGCAGAGTTACTTGCTCTTGTTAGGAAGTTACTTGTTTTCATTAGAAAAAATACTTTCCAGTGAGGGTACCCCTTTTCACAAATTGGCATTTTAGAACGTAATTTGTCATATATTGATGACCGTTCATGTCCCAGATCAGGAGATCACCCCATGTTCAGATTATAAATTGCATCCCGAAGTTCACGAAAAAAACTCCGTCAAAAAGTCTAAGTTCAAAAAATCAATTCTTAATTTCCTTTCCATGGAATCATGGAATTCATCCTTAATTTATTTTTAAATATAATGTGCTTAAATATATATATATATATATATATATATATATTTTGCATATAAAAGTTTTGAGACTCTTGTAATTAGATTTTTGCATCAGTTGTATTTATACAAATGTGGTATTTATGTGGATATCCTCTTTGAATAAAAAGAAACCTTTGAAGAATCAAGTAAAAGAAAAAAGGCTTTGAGGAAGGCTATATATGCAAAAAGAAATTGATACAATTGAAAGAAAAGCACAATGCTTGGCAGCTGGTTGACAAGCCAAATAACAAAGAAGTTATTGGTGTAAAGTGGGTGTAAGAGGGGAAGCACAATCCAAATGGTTCTGTCCAATGAAACAAAGCCAAATTGGTGGTAAAAGCTATATACAAAGAGCGTAGTATGGACAATTATAAGACTTTTGCCCCAGTTGCTCGCTTGGAAAACATTAAAGCAGTTATTGCATTAGCAGCTTAAAAAGTTTGGAATTTATACTAACTTGATGTAAAATCAGCATTTTTTTAAATAAAGAATTGAAAGAATATGTGTACATGCAACAACCTCAAGGCCTTGTGATTAAGGGCCAAGAAGAGGAGTATAGATTTTTTCTTCTTTTTTTTAACAAGCTCTTTATAGGCTAAAAGAAGCTCCTAGAGCATGTTACAATGAGATCGACAATTACTTCATCAAGCAACGATTTCAAAGAAGGAAAAGTGACCCTACTTTTTATGTTAAACGTCAAAGTAAAGCTGATATTCTTTTCGTTGCACTTTATGTTGATGAATTGGTTTATATAGGCAACAACAAAAGAATGATAAAAGATAATAAAATGGAGATGATGGAAAAATGTAAGATGAGTGATCTTGGACTGTTACATTATTTTCTTGGTATTGAAGTTTATTAAGACTATTATGGAGTTTTTATATGTCAAAAGAAATGTGCCAAAAATATATTGACGAAGTTTGGCATGCTTGTCTGCAAACCCGTTGATACCAGTTTGGTGGTGAACGAAAAATTTGAAAAAGAAGATAGCGGAAGAATGGTAGATGTAAGCAAATATGAAAGCTTGGTTGGAAGCTTGTCTTATCCCATGACTACAATGTTTGATTTGATGTTTTCTGCTAATTTACTCTCCAAATTCATGAGTACATCTAACAATTTACATCTTGGGGCAGCAAAAGAAGTGTTAAGGTTTGTCATGGGAACCATGGAGTATGGATCAAATTTGAGAAAAATTTAGTGTTGAAATTAAAGGCTACTGTGATAGTGATTGGGTTGGAAGTGTTGTTGATGTGAAGAGCACTTCAAGTTATGGGTTCTTTCTTGGGTGTGGTGTGGCTTCTTGGTGTTCAAACAAGCAAGAAACAGTGGCTCAATCTTCTCTGAAGGCACAGTATTTAGTGGCTGGTTTAACAGTACAACAAGCTATTTAGTTGAGAAGAATTATGAAAGATATTGCAGAAAAGCAAGAGAAAAAGGTGTTCAACTTCATTGTGACAACAAATTAGCCATTTTTGTGGCCTAGAATCTAGTTTATCATAGCTGGACTAGACAAATCAACATTAAACATCATTTCATTGAGAAGTGATCAAAGAACGAGAAATGCAACTCGTGTTCTGTAATTCACAATAGCAACAAACAAACATTTTCACCAAAGCACTTCCAAAAGCAGGATTCCAGCAACTTAGAGAAGCATTGGGAGGAACAACACATTGAAGGGAAGCATGTATTTGTGGGCTTTATATATGTACTTATATATGCAATTATTTAATGGGTGCATTAATGTTTGGAGGGTAGGTTCCTTGTAATTAGGTACATATGTGCCTATAAATAGTTTGTGTTTGTGGAATTCAAGTCAAGCTAAAAAAAAAGAAATCAAATACAAGTGAGTTTCTATTAAAGTGTTGAGCGTTCCTCTCTACCATCTCTAGATTATCACCAGCATCTTCAAAGTCTGCTTATATTGCCATTTCAATGCCAACTCTATTACAGATTTCTTCTGAGAACCATTCTTTATCATCAAACTTCTTTCCGTTGAAATAATCAACAGAGCGAGCTGCATCATCAGGATTCTCAAAGTCGACAAATCCAAAACTTTTTGACTTCTCATTTGCAAGCCTCATAACCACGACACAAGATATAGGTCCATATTCACTAAATACATTCCATATATCCCCCTATTCGCTGTTAATTCTAGCAGATTCTTCACATAGATATTCTTAAACGTTGCCTTGTCTACGGCCGACTCTTTTTCCTATTTAGGGAGGAAAGGTCTAACGAAAACTTGTTTGACAGTAAGCAGAAAACCCTTCAACTTATCAATTACATTTTTGGTCCACTCCGCATTGTCAAACTAGACAAACCCACATCCCTTAGACTGACTAGAATTTTTTTGATCATTTGGGGGTGAGGTTGCTAGAGTTTGAACCCAAGCTCTCATACTTCACAGGCCTCTTATTGCTAGCTACCTTGCAAGATAAAATATATTACTGTTATAAAATTAAAACTTAATTAATTTATAAGGTTTGTTACAATAATATTTATTATAATTAAATTAACTTTTCTATTATAAATAAATATATATATATATATATATATATATTGGAATTGGATATTACATAAGAAGAAATTTTGCTCTAGTTATCCTTTAACAATCATATTATTGCTATTAAGTAAAAACTAGTAAAGCTAAATTAAATTAAATGCTTAAAATAGTTTTAATTTAATTATATTTTGAATAAGTATCATAATTAAAAGTTTAAAATAATGTTTGTAATTTATGCATGTTATATTAAAAATTAAACGTATTTTATATATAAATGTGTTAATTTAAACATGTCTACATTTAATACACATTAAATTATCTGGTTTAAATGCGTAAATTTAAACGTGTTTACGTATTTAAGATACTTAATACTTAATACACATTAACTTATCATGTTCTAAATGAGTTAGTCGTGTTAACATTTTTATACATTTATGACACAACTAACTAATCATGTCTTGATCGCGTCTAGTTATACGAGTTTAACACATTTATGACATGAAATTTTTTATATTATAAACATACAAAATAATATAAAACTCATACATGATTTAAACATGTCATATGTATGTCCTATTTTCATATTGTGTCTAAAACTACTAGGTCTAGGTATATTCCTTATAGGCTACATGCACTTGTCGTAAGCCAAGACTCATATAGCTTAGCTAAAGACATACATACGTGACAAATATGTAAAAGGTAAATTCATCCAGGGGAAATCACTGCTAAAAAAAATACTAGATCTAACTGTATTTCTAATAGGCTACATAAAATTTATCCTGTTATAAACGTGTTGACACAATTATATATTATACAAAACTTAAATATGTGTCATATTTTCGTATCGTGTCTAAAACTACCAAATCTAACTACATTCCTCATAGGCTTCATCTACTTGTCATGGGTTGAGACTCATTTAGCTTGGCTAAAGACTTATGCATGTAACACACGTGTAAAAGCTAAATTCATTCAGGTAAACCAATGTTAAAAAATCAAATCAGATTGACTGATCAAACTGATTGAATCAAAAATTATTGGCCTATAGTGTTGGTACATATCATCGAACCAAAGATTTACTGAACCAGTACAAAATCGATTGACCCAGTAAAAATTAATAATAACAAAAATAGTGAAAACTAGTTTTAACATATTTTTTGAAGTTTTATATAAAATTTATTGCATGGAATTATACTTTGAATCTTTATTAAAGATCAAATCCCATCCAATTTTAAATATTGGGGAAAGGAGTGACATATTTGTAAATTTATAATATTGTCTTATCTTTATCTTTTGTTTCACTTGAATGTTTTATCTCTTGTCGAACATTTAAAAGTCATGTAGGTCTTTTATAATTTTTTTGCCCACTATTTTCCATGGTTTCATTTTTTCCCGTGGCAAAGATGGTCTTACAGATAGAAATTGTATAGAACTACCATTTCTAATGCTTTTATTGAGTTCGAATTGACAGCAACTTTTGAAGGGCTGTGACCATAACGTTAAAATTTGCATTGCTTATTCAAAGGGCCTAGTCAAGAAACTAATGACTTTGATCTTCTCTCTTCTTTTTCTAATTATCACGAATTCCTTTCAATCTTTCGACATATGGCTTTATCTAGGCTTGACAATTTTGGATGCATTCAATTATACTGCATGATGCAACAAGATAAAAATAACTAAAATATGACATAAAAAAGGGCATAAATACTATATAAATATACAAATACTTAAATTTTATATAATATAAATTATTAATACATCAAAATTTATATATAAATAACATATTTCAACAAAAATAATTCAAAAGCACTTCACGATCACATGGACTGCTAAATCTAATCCTATCTTCCCTCCAATCCTTTGACATGGTGGTGACTTTGGAAAATTGTTAGGTGTGAGGTCTTTTCTTGTTTACTCTGGCAAGGCTGGAATTAGCAGTCAAGTCTACCCAGGGCAAAATCCTGCAGGTACCTGATGATTCATTTCAAATGAATGCAATGCGACCATTTGTTTCCCATGTTGCTCTTCTCTTGTTCTTTAACTTGTGTCTCGTGAACCTTTATTTTCCTTCCTTTTACAATATGTGGCACCATAACCGACTTGAGAAGCCACGAGATGAATCGTTACATTACTTACCATCAAGGTTCAAATAACTATGGATCCTATGGAAGTCACAAGGTCATGGAATGAGTCTCTCCATTTTTGCAAGTGCGAAGGAGTTTCTTATAGTCGTCGACATCAAAGAGCTACCATCTTGAATTTAAACTCACAAGGTATAGTAGGGTTTATCTCTTTTTCAATTGGTAACCTTGGTTTTCTTCGAGTTCTTAATCTCTCAAACAACAGTTTCCAAGGGGTAGCTCTTCGAGAAATTAATCATCTATTTAGGTTGCAATGGGTAACTTTGGCAAAAAACTCGTTAACACGATCAATTCCTGTTAATCTATCAAGTTGTTTTAACTTGAAAATTCTTGAATTGAGTAGAAACAACTTCACGATCATATTCTTGCTGAGTTTGGTTCCTTACTTAAATCTAGTTGAATTTTACTTTGATAGGAACAATTTTAAGGGTTCTATCCTGAATTCTTTTGTAAACATTTCATTGCTGAAGGTGCTCTCATGAAAGAAAATGAGCTAAGGGGAAGAATTCCAGAATCAATAAGCCAACTTAAAAGCTTAAACGTACTTAATCTTGTGGATAACTTACTATTATCAGGTTAGATCCTTCCATCCATCTATAACCTTTCGTATATTACTACTTTGTTTACACATTTTAACCAACTCCAAGGAAGCCTTCCTTCTAACGTAGGCCTTACTCTACCCAGTATTAAAGTACTTCGTCTTTTTGCAAATCGAATGGTATTATCCCCGTATCATTATCAAATGCTTCAAATCTCAAAATTCTCGAACTTTCAGTAAACAAGTTTTTGGCGGGCTTCTTGATAATTTAGGAAGTCTAAGAAATTGTCGTGGTTAGATGTTTTTGATAACAATCTTGGAAAAGAGCAAGGCAATGAACTTAGCTTCACCACCTCTCTAGTCAACTACAGCTAGTTAACATTATTAACTCCAGATGACAATAACTTTGGGGGGCAAATACTAAGCTCCTTAGCCAATCTTTCAACCCAGCTTCAATCTTTTGGTATATCATAGAATCAAATTTTTGGGAAAAAACCCCTTTGATGTAAGAAATCTCATTGAGTTAAAGTCATTATCCATGTACTATAATCAACTAAGAAAAGCCATCCCTGAAACAATCGGCAAACTTTATAAGCTATAAGAAGTGGGAATTGGTACAAATAAATTGTTTGGTGAAATCCGTTCTTCTAATAGAAATCTGACTTTGTTGAACCAGCTCTGGCTAGAGCAAAACAATCTCCTTAGGAAGCATTCCTTCAACTCTTGGAAATTGTAAGAACTTGCTTTTGCTACATTTTTATGACAATAAATTAAATGGAATCATACCTTGAGAACTTATCAGCCTCTCGTCTTTATCAAAATCTCTAAACTTAGCTCAAAACTATCTAACCAATCGTCTTCCTATGAAGATGGAAAACTTAAAAACTTCAGTTGAACTGAATGTTTCCCACAATGAATTATTTGGGGAAATTCCATGTGGCCTTGTTAGTTGCATAAACCTGCAGTATCTTTTTATAGACCATAATTCTCGTTGATTTTTTAACAATGGTGATTTAAAATTTAATATGTCTATTCACTAATAAAATGTTATGTCTTCTAAATATATATAAAAAAAATACTGTCTTTTATTGAAAAGGCATTTTGATGTTATTTCACTTCCTATAAGTACACATCCCTCGAGTCTAAATCTTCACTTTTTTATTCTCCATTCTTCTCCAAATATTCTTTATTTTTCTTCAAATATTCTTCATTATTTTTTTTCTAAATTCCTTCAAGAGTTCTTAGGATTTTTTATTTGAATGCATATTAGAAGATCCTAAAGTGGTTCATTGAATATTGGTAGTAGGATGTCACCAATTGCTATTTGCACGATAATGATGGAAATCTACTTTGAAGAAACTGTCTGCCATAGCATGTCCTGAACCGGATTTTTCACATTTAGACTTTCTCTTTCTTTTATTATTAATTATTTTTTGTGTATTTGTTTTTTTGTGTGCTCTTTTTCGTGTTTCATCTTTAGCCATTCTAACAATTTTAGAGTTGATTATTTTTTGCATTTAAGATAATAAAAAATGGCTCCCATAGAAGAAAAAATTTCTATAAAGCTAGAAAAAGTTTTTAGAAAAAATATTTGTGGATGGCAAAATCAAATGCGTTATTTGTTGACAATTTTAAGACTTTTTTCTATTACTTTTAATCCGGGTGTGTCATCAATTAAAAGTTCCAATCCTGTTGATCCTCCAATGAAAATTCTAGTTCTAACTTGTATGCGAACATAAATAATCAAACACAAGTAAATAAGGATTATCTTTGTCATGGTCGTATTTTGTTTGCTTTGTCTTGTAATCTTTATAATATTTTTTGCATTACAACAACTACACATGAATTATGGGACGCATTAGAAAAGATATATAGTAAAAAAATTAAAATCTTGATAACATTATTATAGGAAAATATATAGATTTTAAAATGACTGATAATAAATCTGTAGTGGAACAAGTACAATATTTTCAAGTTCTAATTCATAAGTTGAAACAAAAGAACATTAACATGTATGAGAAATTTCATGTGGGTACTTTGCTTGAAAAACTTCTTCCAAAATGGAAATCCTTTACTTTGTCCCTAAAATACAAGCAAAAAATTTACTATAGACAATTTAATTATCTCTCTTCAAATTGAAGAAAAACAAAAAGATAAGGATAAATTGCCAAATGAGTTTAAGAATAAAGTGAACATTATTGAAGGAAAAAAATTCAAACTCAAAAAAGAGGAAGTTTTCAAAATATATTTTTATTAAACAACAAAATGATATTAATAAGAAAAAGAAGAGATGTTACTTTGTTTGTGGAAAACCAAGCCATATGGCAAGGGTATGCCAACACCACAAAAGGCAAAAAAACATCTGAGACACCGGCCTCACAAGTTAATATTGTAACTAGTAAGATTGACACAAGGTTTGTATAAATCATTACTATAGTCAATTTAGTAATTGGCAGATTAACACTATTGCATATATTCACATCTATCCTAACCAATAGTTATTTTCAAAATATTAGGTCATTGATGGAAAATCAATAAACATGGGCAATGCTGCTGTTGCATAAGTGAAAGAAGAAGGAAACATAGATTTATTACTAATTTCAAAGAAGGCTATATCTCTTCACAAAGTGCAACATATGCCCGACATTAGAAAAAATTTAATTCGTGGTTCTTTTCTTATTAGAGATGGTTATAAATTATTTTTTTTAGTCTAATAAAGTTGTAATTAGTAGGATATGTTTTGGAAGGTCTTTTTAAGTTAAATATGTCAAATGTTATTTGTGATAATAATAGTAAAAATAGTAATTTTTCTCTTTATAGTATTATTCATTCTCCTAATGTTTGGCATGGTCATTTAGGATATATTAATAATATTTCTATTAAAAGAATGACGAATTTAGATCTTATTCCTAAATCTAATATAACCTTGCATGAAAAATGTGAAACTTGCGTGCAATCTAAATTATCTAGAAAGCCTTTTAAATCTGTAACTAGAGAATCTACAATCTAGGAATTAATCCATGGTGATGTTTGTGATATTCAAGTTTACTCTAGGAATAGTAAGAGATATTTTATTACTTTCATAAATGACTTTTCCAGATATTGCTATTTCTTTCCAATTCGAACAAAATATGAAATTTTGGATATGTTTACTTTATACAAAAATGAAGTTAAAATAAAAAAGATAAAAGACTTAATATCCATAGGGGAAGAGAGTATGTTCCTATAAAATTTTCAAATTTTTGTAATGAAAATGGAATTATCAATCAAATATCTCATTTTTACACACCTTAATCAAATAGTATGACAAACGAGAAAAATAAAACTTTATTAGATATGGTAATTATATGTTATCGAGCTCCGTGCTCCCAAACAATTTATGGAGTGAAGCACTATTGTCTGCATGTCACAGTCTAAATAGAATTTCTTATAAAAAAATTAAACAAAACTCCTTATAAGTTATGGAAAGTGACGAAACCTAATTTAAATTGTTTAAGAATGTGGGAGTGCTTGGTAAAAGTGAAAATTCCAGAAATTAAAAGAAAAAAACCTAGACCTAAAACCAATGATGGAGTTCTTGTGGTTATTCACAAGATAGTGTCACCTACAGTATTTTAGTAATAAAATTTGAAATTAGTGATATAAATGCCAACACTATCATAGAATCGAGATGTGTTGTATATTTTTAGGATATTTTACCCTTGAAAATACAATGAGTAATCAATGCCCTCTGATAGCATTCTAGTTGTGGTAAAACATGATAAGAAACACAAAATCAATAAATGGTAAAACATTTATGGCATCTTTCCAAAATTTCAAATCTATAAATAATGTAACCTCTTTGTATTTTGAGGATCATCCTCCATTAATTTGGAAATGCCTTCTATACATATTTAATGGAGGATGATCCTCAAACATACAAAGAGGTTACGTTATTTATAGATTTGAATTTTTGGAAAGATGCCATAAATGTTGAAATGGAGTCACTGACAAATAATGAGACTTGGGTTTTAATCCAATTGCCTAAAGAATGTAAACCTATTGGCCGTAAGTGGATTTTTAAAAAGAAACCTAAGTCAGATGGGTGTATAGAAAAATTTAAAGCAAGGTTAGTTGCTTTTGATTCATATTCTTCCATAGCAAAAATAATGACAATCCAAGTGCTTTTGGCTTTAGCATCCATATATAAGTTAGAGGTTCATCAAATGGACATTAAAACTGCCTTTTCTAAATGGCGAGTTAGAAGCATAAATATACATGGACCAACCACAGAGATTTACTATACAAGGTTAGGAATAAGGTTTGTAAATGAAATCTTTATATGGATTAAAGCAAGCCCTAAATGACATGAAAGATTTGATCAAGTCATTTTACCAAATAAAATTTTTGCTAATAACTCAGAGAAATGTATGTATAGTGAAACTATTAGCCTTAGTTGTGTGATATTATGTTTGTCTGTTGATGATATTCTCATCTTTGGTAGCAATTTCAATATACTAAGAAGACTAAAAATTTCTTGTCAAGTAATTTTGACATGAATGATTTAGGAGTAGCTAATGTTATTTTAGGAACTAGGATTTTACAAAATCCTACAGGTATTACAATTATACAATCATATTATATTGAAAAAATACTGAAGAAATTCAATAATTATGATTGTAAGCTTGTAAGTTCACCTTATGATCCAAATGTGAGATTAAGGAAAAATAATAGAGAGCTTGCTTCTCAATTGTTGTACTCACAAGTCATTGGTACGCTCATGTACCTTACAAATGCTATAAGATCTAATATAGCACAAGTCGTGGGAAGGTTAAGTAGATATACAAGTAACCCTAATGTAAATCTTTGTACAGCATTGGAAAGTATACGAAGATATCTAAAGGGTACAATATCACTTGGTATACAATATTCGAGTTACCCACTGTGTTTGAAGGCTATAGCAATGCAAATTGGACCTCTAATTCAGATAAGGCCAAGGCTACCACAGGATATGTCTTCACATTAGGTGGTGCTGCTATTGCATAAAAATCTTTTAAGCAAATATGTATCTTTCGATTTTCTATAGAATCTGAGATGATAGCCCTAATGCAACGATGCAACAAGCGAAATGGCTTAAGAGTTTATTACTAGATATTCCCATTGTTGAAAAGCTAATTCCTATAATTTGCCTTCACTGTGACAATAAGTGGCAATTGCAAAGTGTAAACAAAAGAACTCATATGAGCAAAAAAGGCATTTGCATTTAAGACAGAAAACTGTAATGAGTTTAATTAAAATGGAATAATCAAGTTGGATTATATTCCTTCTTCAAAACTATTGCGAGTCCATTAATAAAAGGACTGACAAGAAAACAAATCATTAAATTTTCAAGAGGAAAGGGATTGAAGCCCACAAGTTAGAAATTACTGACAGTGGCAACCCAATCCTTTAGTTGGAGATCCTAAGACAAGGGTTCAATGTGGTAAAAAAAGCTATTTGGTTGGAAAAGTATCATTTTTTTTCTTATTTTCTAGTCCCATCGTGATTTTATGATACTAAATGTAGCGGCTAGGAAAAGCACATGCTTTCAATGAATTCATAGCAAATTATGTAGGATATGATTCCGTTACACATATCCATGAATAATTCATCTATTTGAGTATGGTTGTGAGGCTGCAACCTATGAGATTGAGCTTTTCTCTAGAGCATTCAAGAATCAATATATGAACACAAGGCCATTAAGCATGACCCCATTTGTGAACACAAGACAAACGTCGTATAATGTGTATGATAAATTGAAGATCGGGCTAGAATATCCTAGTTCAAGATGCAAGTTCACTACAGTTCTTCCAAGTGGAATTTATAATACTAAGTAAGGTTTAAGTCCATAAGACACCTTCACTAAATGCATTGTAAAAGAGTTGTTTTCTTCAAATTTCAAATCATGTGGGCGATTATTGATTTTTAATGGTGGTGATTCAAAATTTAATATGTATATTGATTAATGAGATTTTATATCCCTTATATATATATATAAAAAAGTTGTCTTTTATTGAAGAAGCACATTGGTGTTATTTTATTTACTATAAATACACATCTCTAGAGTCTAAATCTTTTTTATTCTTCATTCTTTTTCAAATATTCTCCATTATTTTCTTTTTAAATTTTTTTCAAAAGCAATTGAGAGATTTAAGGGTTCTTAAAATTTTTTATTTGAGTGCACATTAAAAGATCCTTGAGTGGTTCATTGTATCTTAGAAATAAGACATCATCGATTGCTATTTACATCAAGGTAGAGAAGGAAACCTACTTTGAAAACAGTGCTCATCATAAAGTGCCTTGAACGGGGTTTTTCACATTCAAACTTTCTCTTTCTTTTATTGTTAATTATTGTTTGTATATTTATCTTTTTGTGTGTGTGCGTTTTTTTTTTTTTCATGTTTCATCTTTAGCCATTCCAACAATTACTTCACCGGAGAACTTTTAAATTCTTTGATTTCATTAAGAGGCATTGAAAAAATGGATCTTTCACATAACAACTTAGCTGAAATTATTCTGAAAGACCTTTTTAGCTTTCTTTTCTTACAAAAATTGAACTTATGTTTCAATGATTTTCAAGGAGATGTGATCTAGGACGAGTTTTTAGCAACGCAGCCACAGTTTCGTTGGCTGGCAATGTCAAGTTGTGTGGAGGTATCCCAAAATTACAAATGCCTTTATGCTTGTCAAGAAAGCTTAGATGTCAAAGTATGTCCCGCCCAGTCAAGCTAACAATTTCCCTAATATGCAGTATTTTGGGAATGATTTTGATGCTTTTTGCTGTGTTATATTGCTATTGGTTTAAGGAGCAAAGGAAGCGTTCCTTGCCTAACTCTTTGCCTGAGGATTCATTTTGTTATTTTTTTATTATAATTGTACTTAAAAGATTTTATGTTGAGACAAATTTTGATATGTTAATAATTTGTATTATATAAATTTTAATATATTTAGATATTTGTTTAATGTTTACATGTTTTTTTATATTTTTTTCTTGTGCCATGTTAGTTTTGTATAATTATATCGGGTAATTGGAGAAATAAAAATGATAACAATATTTAAATAAAAAACCAATAATATTTTCTTATAAGTTCAAAAAAGCTCTACTGTGAATTTTTTTGCATTTGTATTTGTTCTTCATCATCATCTTCAATATTTTCTTTTTATTTTTTTCTCAAAAATTTTGTAAATTAATAAGAAAATGACAAAAAAATTAACCAACCAATTCTTTTTCAAGTCAATGTTGATGTATAAACTACCGACTAAAGGCATAAGACGACAATTTTGAAAAAAGAAAAAAAAAATTACTAAGAGTGAAAAGCCATTTTATGCCGAAAAAGTTTAGCTCTTTTCTTTTTGAAAAAAATTAATGTAATAAGTATTTTACAGTTTATAGTTATATATAATATTAATTTAAATTATAATATAAATTATTATTTATGTTTTAGTTAATTTATAAAGATGATAAAATGGGGGAAAAAAAAGAAACAAAAAAGTAAAAATAGTTTTTATAAAATTAATTTTAAATAAATATTTTATATATTTAAAAATTAATTATATTTTTACAATAATTCAAATTATAATATAAATTGTTTAAAGAAAATATAAAATTTGAAAAAAAAAATAAAGCAATAAAGGAATATGTAAAAGAAAAAGAAAAATAAAGAAAAATAATATTGGCAACAACTGTCAACCCTGCCACATGTCATTTAATGGTTATTTTAATGATTTTATTAATGAAAAGATCTAACTAATATTAAATGTTTTGATTGAGAACTTAATTGATATATATTAAAGTTTAAAAATTAATTTAAAATTTTACATATAATTTAAAAACCATTCAAGTAATTAACCCTTAAAAGAAAAAAAAAAAAAAAAAAACCTGCTCAATCCTCCACCATTTTTTTTATTTACTTAATTAAATTTAAAAATATAAGAAGTAGACATGATCGTCTTCGTTTGCATAATCACATCTAAATATACCTTGCTATTCCTTAGAAATTTCATAAATTAAATTATTTAATTCAATTAGTTGGAAAAATATCATACAAAGTGAAATAAATTTAAAAAAAAAAAATCCTTCAATTGATTTCTCAATTGAGATTTGAGATGCAAATAAAAGCCTAATTGCTTTACATCTATGAAATATTTTAAGTTTTTAACTTTCTTTTTTATGTAGAACTAGTTAATATCCTCGCCTCGCTATGAGGCTCAGAAATTTTTTATATAATTTTAATTATATTAAATAAAATAATTTATTGAAATATTTGTTAATAATTTAGTACACTGATGTATTAAAATAATTATATATTTTGAGAATAAAAATTTTAAATTATATCTTCTTTAGAAATTAAAAAAAATTAAACCAATTTCAAATAAAAAATTTAAAATTTAAAATTTAAACTAATTACTAATAAAAAAATTAAAATTTAACTTTTTTGAAAATTGACATTTATTGAAAAATAAAAGTTAAAACAATTTTTTTTCTAATTATATTTCACTTTCTTCGGCTGTGGAAGCCTAAATCAATTAATTGCTCCAACTGTTCTTTCTTTTTACCTTCTTTAATTGAAGGATAAAAAATAATTATAAATTTTTTATATAACTTTTTATTTCTTTTTTTAATAACTATTTATTATAATAATGGTATATAATAAATATTTTTAGTTTATCAGTTTATTTTGTAATTCTTTCCAAACTATTTTTCATTCATAAATGCAAATTTTAGATAAAAAATTATTCTTTTTTTTACTCATAGTTATTTATTATAATGATAGTAAATAATAATATTTTTCATTTATTAGTTCACTTTGTAATCTTTTCAAAAATGTTTATGCCACTGACGTAAAAATTTAGGCCGACAGTTGTTTTATATTATTTAATGTATTATATATTAATATAAATTTTGATACGTTAATAATTCATATTATATAAATACTAATACGATTTTATATTCATATCGTATTCTTATTATTTTTTGTGTCGTGTCTTATTTTGTATGATATTTTAAATATTTTTTATATTATATTTATGTCATGACCATGTTCAAAGTTACAGAAAAAAAAATCCTAGTTCCTTAGTAGTAGTTATTTGTTATAATAATTATAAACTAAAATCATTTTTAGTTCATCAACATGATAAAATTTAGATAGGCAATCTCTGTATTCCTATCGTATTATGTATTTTTACATATTATTTAAAATATTATATATTTATATGAATTTTGATACATTAATAATTCATACTATATAGATATTAATATGACCATGTATACATATTATATTCGTGTTATATTTTTGTATAATATCGTGTTTATTGTAGTATTAATAATTATTTAGATAATAAATAATAAATAGTTTGGGTTTATTAATTAATTTTGTATAAATAAAACCAATTTGGATAACGGATCTGAAAATTGGACATTATTCGAACTAATAAATATTAAAAAAATTTTATTTCTTTTTAATAATTATTATTATGATCATTTTATATTTCAAATATTTTAAAATAAGTAACTTATTTTGTCATTTTACAAGAGAAAAAAATGAAAAGCTGAGGAGAATTGGGATGATTTTAATAAGGTATAAATATTTTTTCCACTTCGCTAAGGACTTGGATTTTTTTTTTTTTATAACTTCAAACGTATTAAATAATAATTATATAATTAAATATTTTATCATAATTTTAATATATATTTATATATTAAAATAATTATATTTTTATATAAAAAATAAATATTTTAGGTTACATTTTTCTCATAAATAAAAAATTATTAATAAATCAATTTTAAATGAAAGCATAAAATTATAAAAAAATTTCATAAAATCAATTGATAAATTCATAAAAATTAAAACTTAATTATTTTAATAATCAAATTTTAATTTCTTTAGTCGTGAAAGTCAAACTAACTAATTAATCTTACTAGTTTTTCTTTTTTATTCTCAACGGATAAAAGAAATTTCAAAATTTTCGTTTTTTTTTTTCATATTCGCATCATTTATTGCAATAATAATAGATAATAAATATTTTTAGTTTTATTGGTTCATTTTATACTTGTTTCAAAAAAAAAAAATTTCTTCCATTACACGTTGTAAAAAAATTATTCTCTTTCATTCTTAATAATTATTTATTATAATGATTGACAAATATTTTTGGTTTTTTTATTAATTTTGTAAGTCTTTCAATTTTTTCTCGCAATAACAATCAGCATTTAATTTAAAAAATAAATCTGCCAGAATCTGATTCGTTAAATATGTAAATTATAAAATAATTTTTT
>JBBYHK010361286.1:0-24381 GCA_038382065.1 Adansonia grandidieri | reverse complement strand
CAAGCACATTTACACATTAGCTTGCATGAATCATTGTCATTTTTAGCATCCATAACATTTTCTTGTCATAATGCATACCATTTTCTTTGTCTAAACCATTGGTAAAGTTAGCATCCCCATTCATGTTATGTGCCATCCTTTATGTGTTTGTTGTTTTCTCCTTCTCAAAATGCATGTTTGATGGCTGTCAAAGCTGATTTTCAAAACCCCCCAAGACAGGCTTGTTATCTTTAACCAATGAGGATTAGCAGCATGGACTTAGCATTTTCCTTAAAATTAGCAAAATATCTTAGGGAAAATTAAGTTCTCCAAATCTGGAATCTTGGTTAAACAAGCTCAAATCTTCTGATTTTGAAAAGAATACAGTCTCACAATTATTCCTTAAATGTTTGTGCCTTTTTTTGAGTCAGAACCTTGAGTGGTATGATCAACGGGCTATTTCATCATCCCAAACTACTCTGGGGCTGTGCAAATGAGTTCATGGCATTCATGCCACTTTTTCCCTTTGGTCATAGGCATTCGAACATCAATGACTTGAGTTTGGACCCGTAGACATAAAAAAATGAGAGATATCCCCTGCTTTGCTTTGTCCCTTGCTGGCAACATAACTATTGTAAATTGAAAAATCACTTTAAAATCCTAAATGATTTTTCATGAATTTTTTGATATTTTTATCTCAAATAATGTCAAATTATCTTTAAAATAATGTCTTATTCACCCCCAGATCATTTCGGATGAGTGAGTTATGATTTTTCAAATCTAAACTATTTAGAACCTCTAGAATCCGAACATGTATTCTAGTTGGGCTATTCAGGCCCACTAAACGATTTTTCCAAATTTTTCAAACATTTTTCCTAAAAGATTCATGAAATTTCCTTTCTGGAAATTATTTTTAATTTTTAGATACCAAATGAGTCTGAAATAATTTTTCAACTTTTGGCACACCTTGTCCCTCGTATGCTCTGCCAACAACGAAATTAATCCGAATTTGAAAATTTATTCCCCTAGAAAGTGACCTTTTGGGATATTGGGAATACTTTTAGATTGACCCTCATCGAGTTACCTTTCTAATAGTGTCTTGTCCACCCTCTAAAGCCTTTAAACCAATTTAGAATAAATTCAGGAAACGAGATAGTGCAATGCTATCCCCTATTTTCGTTTATGGTTAAAATTGAATTGTTTTCTCGAGCTTCATCTCAAGACATTCGAATGTCACCATAGCACCTCGATCAGCCTCGAGAACATGCTTTGACCTCCCATAGGCTCGTATCAAGGCATAAACACATTTTACATCATTACCATACTCATTCACAATAATTTCTTTTGCCAAAAGTTGTCAAAACACTCACACATTTCCTAAATCACAAAGTTTTGGTAATTTAAGTTTTCCAACTCGACTTCTCTAAAGAGTGTCAGATGTGTAACTTTTAGGGATACTCTAAACCTGACCATCGAGGGGATACTCTAACCCCGTTTTTCAAAATTATCAAGATTAAAAAGTCTTCATTTGTCAAAATGATTTGTCATCCACAGGGATAGTCCAACCCTAACCTTCCGAGGGGATACTCCAACCTCGTTTTTCAAAATTATCGAGATTGAAAAATCTTCCTTTGTCAAAATGATTTATCATCCATGGGGATACTCCAACATTGACCTTTTGAGGGGATACTCCAACCCCGCTTTTCAAAATTGTCGAGATTGAAAAATCTTCCTTTGTCAAAAATTGTTTGCCATTTGCTAGGACACTCCAACCCCATCTTTCTCAGGGGATACTCCAACCCTATCTTTCAACTACAATTAATCTTTTTTTCTCCTTCTTGGATTTCCATGAATATGTCAAACAAACTTTGTTTAATCAACAAATCCAGATGAATCTAAAAAATTATCGATTCGGTTATTCCCAAATAATCGATGCCAATTACGAGATAAATTCCAACAGTCCATTCCTTTTTTTTATCATTGCATTGAATGATCCATGTTATGTTACTTCATTTGTTACCTCACTAACGTGATTTCTTTGTGATGCCTATTTGCATTCATGTTTCAAATCATTTCAAATAAAATTAAAAGTAATGTTCCATGTGGGTATCTCTCTAGTGCCTAAAGTGGAACATTCCATTTTCAAAGTAAAATCCAGAGGTCATTTTATTAAAAATCTCTATACTTCCCATCTCTCCAAGGCATATATGGGATTAAATCTTTTTCATCAAAACTTGGATCTGTATTTCTATAAGATTCATGCATTAAAAGAGGGTTATATCGAAATAGTGACAAGTTAAGATCTAAAAAATCGAAACTGAGATAAGACATGGCTAGTAAGGTATCAATTTCAGGCATCACGAAGAGGTTCATACCTCATTGCATGTAACCAACTCTTGAACCCAAACAGCGAATCTCTCCATTACGTAGACCATGGGATCGATGTTTTGAGTTTCATAACTCAAAACATAGGTTTCAATAAGTATCCGATCATGCCTAGCCCAAAATGATTGGTGGTGACTCCAAGCACTGGCCATTTTGTGATGGTCATCTAAGAGCAATAAGATGAGCTATTCGTCTTAAGGTCCCCCCTCACTATGTCATAAGTCAAGAATTTGTACTTTCTTGTTCTCATCACATCGCAAAGGAAAAGTCTTGATCAAGAAGATATTCCAAGTCAGAAAAATATTTTAAGTTGTATGCACTCATAGATTTGTGAAGATCCACCTCGGGGTACGTTGCGATAGTTTGGCGACTCCACTAGGGATATGTATAAAGAGTTAGGCCAATAATTAGCCGTGTCTTGCTAGGTTCTTAGTTTCTTCGATCTTTGATCATTATTTAACTGTGACCCTTTTTTCATTTTGTCAACTAATCTTTCGTTTGAGAAGATTGTTAGGATTGTCTTATTTTCGAATAATCATCACTTTGACAAAAGTGGTAGTATGAAAGTAAGCAAAAAAGGTTTGATCATTTCCCTATCACACACCATGCACTTGCATGTGCATTGTGTCTCGCCAAACTCCATGGCATGGTTATAACCTAATTATTTGGAGGAAGTGAGCTATCTGCCTTGGTGAGTAACCCTCCGCATAGGCATGGCAATAACTTTTCAGATGTAAATTACCTATGTCTCTCATGAGTAACCCTCAGCATTTGCATAGGGAAATACACCCAACAGATCAAACCCATTCTGCCAAACCCATGATGGGTCTAGGATCAGGGTCCCTCAACTCTCCTTATCGGACAAAAAGAACAATTTGGATACCTATTTAGGCATAAACTTAAACCTCATATAGTGAGCCCTACTAGCTAAACCATGTCAAACCATACTGAAATGCTGCTGCAATACCCAGAGAATAGGGTCACTCAGGGAAAAATTCCTAACCTTTACTCTTAATCACCATAATAATGTGGGTGACAATGAATATACAATTGTCACCGCATCTGCATTTTTATCATTTATCAAGGCATGCTGTCGTACTGCCCAAATGATGGCTGACCTTTGTATAAATAAGTGATGGTGAACAAAAACCATCATTCACAATGTCTTATACTGTAAGCCGTTAGGCTATTCGAGTCATGGCTTAACGCGTATCCGCACTAGTGGTTATAAACAAATATCACCACTAGTCGATTACTTTTCCATCAAAATAAGATATTGCATCACCTCATAAAGGGCAGATTGCATCTTGGCATGTTGAAATGCTGCCCGTTTCTTGTCTTACCTCTTTGTTTGAGACATGTTATGAATATTTTGTTCTGATATTCTCAAATTCTTTAATTCCTTACATTTGTCTCTTATACATTTCACTAACTCATTTCCCTTTGTTTATGTTTTGGTGCATGCGCCATCTCATCATAACTATCATGATTGTCATCATTTTGAGACAATTGTTCTGGTTCAATGTTTAGCAAGGGACCTTTTTGTGGCTCTATGAAAGATGTTTTTGACAAAGCTATTCCAGGATTTGATTGTCTCCTATGCATATGCATATTTACTTTCACTTTTTTAAACTTGCATCAATCATTCATTATCTTAACTCATTATTGCATCATAATCACTTATCAATAAATACATTTTAAATAAAATCTAATATGGGAATTGAGCCATAAAAGTGCAAGGGATTCCAAGGTCAGTCAAGAACATGAACCTTACATCATGCATCGCTACAACACACAATGCCATAAGCAAATCATGGAGAGTGATCATGAAGCTCGTATTGAGTGACTTGAGCTAATGGTTAAGGAATCACAAGACCAGATGCTTTGTCAGCAATACAAAATGCAAAATCAAATAGCAAAACTTATGGAACTAATGACCACCTTAGTGAAAGAAAAAGGGCAAGCTAGTACTGCTGAAACAAGGAATGATCCTTCTAACGCTGAAAGTTCCCTTGCCAATAATCCAGAACTTGCCTAAGGGGAAACTAGACAAGAACAATGGCCCGCTCCTACACCTGCTGCTCAGGCTCCACTAGTCATCTACCTTAATCCCATTACGACAAGTCAATTCATTCCCGGTACTCAAGGGGTAAACACAAAAGTCTCATCAGCAGATCTGATAACACTTGACCACGAGGAACCAGAGAAAATAAAAGGCCAAAAGTCCACCCTGACTGCAAAAAAAGTAAACAAATTTCAGCTACTAGAAAAATACGTCTAAGCTATCAAGGGGAGTGATAAGTTTGGAGCTCTTGAGGATTGATCGCTATCTTTGGTGTCCAACCTTGTCAATCCCCTAAAGTTTAAAATCCTAGAGTTTGAAAAGTTTAATGGAACCACTAATCCTTCTGTCCATGTCCGAATGTACTTGCGAAAGATGATCAGGTATGAGAATGATGAAAAGCTCCTCATCCATTGCTTCCAGCACAGCCTCACTGGGATAGCAACTCGATGGTATATCGAGCTAGACAATGTGAAAATTCAATCATGGGCTAACTTGGCTAAGGCCTTTCCAAATCACTACTAGCATGTGTTAGATTGGGCGCTAGATCGACTTTCCCTGATGAATTTCGAGAAGAGATCCATTGAAAGTTTTAGACAATATGCCTAAAGATGGAGAGAAAAAGTAGCCCTAGTCCAGCCTCCTTTCACAGAAAAAGAGATGACAGTCACTTTTATTTATACCTTACATGCTCTGTATTATGAGAAGCTCATGGGAAATGCCACCAAAAAATTCGTAGACTTGGTTCTCTTTAGAGAAATGATCGATTCCGCCATTAAGAGTGGTAGAATGTCTGTAGGGAAATAGCTGGATCGAGTAAGAAGCCCATTGCCAGAAAGAAGAGGGAAGAAGAGACCAATGCCATAAATTATGCTGGCTCATCTTAGCCAAGATAGCATCAAGCATCCAACCCTCACTACTCAAGGATGCCACGTTCTTACCCCATCACAGTATCCCCATGGCAAATCTATGCCATAACTTATAACCCATCACTTGCAATCCCATTAAACCCATAACAAAGCTACCCTCCATAAGTCCATCAAAATACAAATCGAACAACCAATAATACACATGGCAATCGAGGTGCAAATCAACCAAGACAACATTTTGATCTTATCCCTATGACCTATAAGGGGCTCTACCAAACCTTGCTCCAAAATCATTTAGTGGCCCTAATCTATGTCCTAGAAAAGAAGCCACCATACCTACCATGGTACAACCCTAATGCCCACTATGAATACCATGCTGGGGCAATGAGGCATGACATTGAGAACTGCATGTATTTCAAATGAAATGTGCAAAATCTAATTAACTCATAAGTCTTATAGTTTAGGACAAACCAGGGACCAAATATTGCTACCAATCCTTTAGCAAACCACACTGAGCCAGCTGCAAACATGATCGATACCGAGCCATAGAATTTGTGTCCTTCCACTAAGACCTGATGTTGATGACAGGGTTATGATAGAAGCCCTTGCACTTTTTTTTATCCCTTTCATGTAATGTCAAGAAATGAAAACCTACATGCCCCCGCCTAAAGGCAAGTAGGCATCCTATGTAAGGGGCATTTTTATCAAACATTATTGATGAAATGACTTTTGCATATATCATTCTATATTGTGTGCCTACATCACTTTTCAATCTCTTTGTATAAATTACTCTGTTGCCCCCATTCTTATTTGATTCCCCAGGTTATGTTTATACCATTTACAATGTCTCTTTCTTTACCCTTTCAGGTGTCCTAATGACAATGACATGGATTTGTCTGATGGGTCTTTAAGGATCAATTTCGAACTGTCAATTTGCGCTAGTGAAGTTGATTCTAAAGAAGGTTTCGAAGAAAGCTCAGTACCACCAGACGTCTTACAGTTCAAGATCTAGCATCATAATTCTATCCTTATAGCCTAAAAATGAATGGGGCAGTCAGGTGGCCAATAAAAACATCAAAAGGATAGTTGAGAAAATGGCTAAGACTTATAAAGACCGGCATGAAAAGCTATCCTTTGCACTTCATGCCTATCAAACCTCAGTTTGAACTTCCACGAGTGCTACCCCAATCTCCCTTGTCTATAAGATGAAAGTTGTATTGCCCATCGAAGTCAAGACCCCTTCTCTTAGAATCTTGACAGAAACCAAACTTGAAAAGGTTAAATGGGCTAAGAACAAATATGATCGGTTCAATTTCATCGAGGAAAAAAGCATGAAAGCCATCTGCCATGGTCAAAATGTATCAAAAACGCATGATCCGAGCCTATGACAAAAAGATATGCCCATGACAATTTCACCCAGGTGAATTAGTATTGAAAAGGATCCTGCCAATTCACAAAGATGCACGAGGTAAGTGGATCGCTAATTGGGAAGAATCATATATCATAAAGCAAGCCTTCTCTATAGGGGCCCTAATCTTGTCAAAAATGGATGGCAATGTCTTACTCAACCCAGTCAACTCAGATTGCATCAAGAAATATTACACATAGAGGGCGAAAACCTAAAAAGGTGTCCAAAAAAAAAGAAAACAACAAAACAACAAAACAACAAAAATGAAAAAACAATAAAAAAAAAAAAGAAAACAAAAAGAGGTTTAAATGAAAATTCAAAAAAGGCATCTGGGCAACCAACCTGACTATAATTGAAAACTCGCAAGGGCAACTTGAGAAGATCAATTTTGTTAGGGCATGAATCAAGAGCATCCACAGGATAATGCAAAGCAATCCTAGGGATCTTCCGAAGATCAGCTCATGCTAGGCATATTTACTTTTCAAGAAAGATTCTAGAAAACACCTAAAAAAATCCGTGTCATGATTGCCAGAGGCATTTTTCACTAAAAAGATCATATTTCTCGCTACCCTATTAATTGCTAGCCAAATGTATATTGGGTTATGTCTCTTTGTTGTCATAAATAAATATTGCCTTGTTTCTTTTAACCCTTGTACAATTCACATTGCATTTGTCATTTAACTGAAAATGTTTGATAATCAACTGAAATACGCATCAATACATCTTGACATTACATCAAAAGGAAAAGAAAAACACAGGGAATTTTGCTCACGCCCTGGTCATCAAATCATGCATTTTTCACATCCAAACAACTATCAGTATGACCATACACCAAACCATTTCTTGCTTTTACAAGCCATATCTCAAGAAAAACCATTTTAGACTAACCAAAAATTGACCCATGCATTCTATCAAAATCCTATTAAAACTAGAGACATCAACCTAATCAGTCGAATAGTCTCCAAATTGTTGATAATGCCCCTTAATTGTCAAGAAAATGATTGTGCCTCCTGAATCAAGAAACGCAATAGTCCAAATTCTTGAGATTAAATTTTTGGTCACATCCCCAGTGGAGCAAGGACAACCTACAATCCCTAGTAGGACTAGAAAAATTTCAGTCTATATCACATCGATACAAATCACCATCCCCCTGAGAGCATGAATGACATACAAGGAGAACTATGACTATCTCTTGTATTAGACTTCACATCATGCAATCATGACAGCATTCCATATCAAGCATTCACATTACCATCACACATCATGACTTTTGCAATGTTACTTCAAGCTAGGTTTACCAAACCTCCAAGGAGTCTCTGGTAAGAACTCTGAGCTTCGTAAACCAAGCATTATTTAGGAGGCATCGATCAAGAAACCTTCTTAAACCCATATGAGCTAGTGGCAGCAAACTTGTTTGCAAACAACTTGATGCCAATTATACCCTTTTAAAGGCCATAAGTCAGTGGCACCTCTTTAAAGCCCACAAGTCAGTGGCACCTTCTTCAAAAGCCCACAAGTTAGTCTCACCCTTTTAAGCCTATAAGTTAGTAACACCCCTTAAAAGCCCATAAGTCAGTGGCACCTCTTTAAAAGCCCATAAGTCAATGGCACCTCTTAAAAAGCCCATAAGTTAATGTCACCCTTTTAAAGCCCACAAGTCAGTGGCACCCTTTTAAGCCCACACGTCAGTGGCACCCCTTAAAAGCCCATAAGTCAGTGGCACCCTTTTAAAGCCCACAAGTTAGTGGCACACCTTAAAAAGCCCATAAGTCAGTGGCACCCTTTTAAAGCCTACAAGTCAGTGGCAAAAAAGCCCATAAGTTATTGGCACCCTTTGAAAAGTCCATAAGTGAATGGCACCCTTTTAAGCCCACAAGTCAGTGGCACCCCTTAAAAGCCTACAAAATAGTGGCACCCTTTTAAAGCCCATAAGTAAGTGGCAACCCTTAGAAAGCCCACAAGTCAGTGGCACCTTTTTAAGCCCATAAGTCAGTGGCACCCCTTAAAAGCCTACAAGTCAGTGGCACTTTTTTAGAAGCCTACAAGTCAGTGGCACCTCTTTAAAGCCCATACGAGCTGGTGGTACCCAAGTTTAAGTTAAAGCCCGCATGAGCTGACAACACCTAAGTCAAAGCCTACATGAGCTGGTGGCACCCAAGTCTGAGTCAAAGCTTGCACGAGCTGGGGGCACCCGAGTCCAAGGCCACACGAGTTATGGCACCCAAGTCTAAGTCAAAGCCCGCATGAGCTGGTGACACCCAAGTCTAAGTCAATGCCTGCACGAGCTGGCGACACCTGAGTCAAAGCCCACATGAGCTGGTGGCACCTCTAACTCAAAGCCCGCATAAGCTGGTGACACTCGAGTTAAAGCCTATAAGTCAGTGGCACCTAAGTCTAAGTTAAAGCCCGCACGAGCTGGCAGTACTCGAATCGAAGCCCACACGAACTGGTGGCACCCAAGTTTAAGTCAAAGTTCACATAAGTTAGTGGCACCCACATCAAAAATCCACATTACTCTATACCTGCCTAAGAGGGTCAAACCTTAAAAAACCTAACAACCTAGTGTTCTGGGGAATATCATTCCACACTAGACAAAATAGTGTCTATTTGCCTTTACCCTATTCCTAATTCCCAACAGCAATCAAAGAGGGGCAGCTGTAGACACCTTATTCTATTCAGGCTAATTTTTTTAGCAACCAAGCTAATTTTCCATGGTTCGAGCATTTTTTACTTGTCCGTCATTAATCAAAAATTCAATTTTACTCTTTTCTTTGCATCCTAAAAGATTAAAACCCATATCATATTACGAATTTAGACTTTTGAATTAATCAAAACATTTTTTTGAAGTTTAAATTAGATCAAAAAGGTTAATGTCTAATGATCACCTACTTCACCCTTGTTTGTTGGCTAAGATCACCATCAACCACCCTAATTGCTAGAAAATAATTTCAGCAGTTAAACTAGCCACCCTATCTCCATCATATTGGCAGCAAGTTGCTCCCTATAGCCACTCTATACACATCAAGCTGACACCACTTTGTCCTCCTTGAGAAATGACCAAAAACACCTCTAAATTGGCTCCAAAATACTGGTATAAATAGACAACTTATATCTCAACTAAAAGAGGTTATATTCCAGCTCATTTTCAGCTTCAAAAACATATTCCCACATCAAGAAAACCAGATCCTGTAGCTCTTTACTCACCAGCCAAAAATAACCTTAAAACATTCATTCCCAACCATTACACATTCTAAAAATCACCCTCATCCACACCACAACAAAAACCTCATTGCTTTTCTCTTTTTCTTGCTTATTAACAATAAATAAAATAGGGAAATTCAAGCCATCTCTATTGCTCTAATCATTTGGCCAAAAAGTGAAGTTTTATTGGTATAACTTCTCATTTTATCACTTTCATTTTTGTTTTTTAGCACCTTTATCATTTTAGTGAGCTCTCCATGTTTCCATCACCTTCCTAGGATTATCATGCATTATTGTGGCTTTTGGTTGTGGTAGTTTAAGATTTGGATGCCTTAAAGCCCCTTTGATGTTCAAAATGCCTCATTTCATCCTGATTAGTTTGATATCTCTTGCTCTTGCATTTTATGCCATATCTCTTGTTATCCTTAATCCATGTATGAATCATTCGCCTAACACATTTCAAGCACATTTACACATTAGCTTGCATGAAACATTGTCATTTTCAGCATCCATAACATTTTCTTGTCACAATGCATAACACTTTCTTTGTCTAAACCATTGGAAAAGTTAGCATCCCTATTCATGTTATGTGCCATCCCCTTATGTGTTTGTTGTCTTCTCCTTGTCAAAATGCATGTTTGATGGCTGTCAAAGATGATTTTTAAAACCCCCAAGCCAAGCATGTTAACCTCAACTAATGAAGATTAGCATGGACTTAGCATTTTCCTTAAAGTTAGCAAAATATCTTGGGGAAAATTAAGTTTTCTAGATCTGGAATCTTGGTTAAACAAGCTCAAATCTTCTAATTTTGAAACGAAAATGGTCTTACAATTATTCCCTAAATGTTTACACCTTTTTTTTAGTCAAAATCTTGAGTGGTATGATCAACGAGCTATTTCATAATCCTAAACTACTCCAAGGCTGTGCAAATGAGTTCGTGAAGCTCATGCCACTCTTTCCCTTCATTCATAGATGTTCGAATGTCAATGATTCAAATTTGGACCTATAGACATAAAAAAAGAGAGACATCCCCTGCTTTGCTCTATCCCTTGCTGGCAGCATAACTGTTGCAAATTGAAAAATCACTTTAAAATCCTAAATGACTTTTCATGAATTTTTTGATATTTTTATCTCAAAGCATTTCAAATTATCTTTAAAATGATGTCTTATTCAGCTTCGGATCATTCCGGATAAGAGAGTTATGATTTTTCAAATCTAAATTGTCCAGAACCTTTAGAATCTGAACATGTATTCTGGTTGGGTTGTTCAGGCCCACTAAATGATTTTTCTAATTTTTTCAAATATTTTTCCTAAAAGATTCATGAAATTCCCTTTCTGGAAAGGTATTATTTGCAATTTTTAGATACCAAATTAGTCTGGAATGATTTTTCAAATTTTGACATACCTTGTCCCTCGTATGCTCTGCCAGCAGCGAAATTAATCCGAACTTGAAAATTTATTCCCCTAGAGAGTGACCTTTTGGGATGTTGGGAATACTTTTAGATTGACCCTCATCAAGCTACCTTTCTAAAAATGTCTTGTCCACTCTCTAAAGCCTTTAAACCAATTTAGAATAAATTCAGGAAGCGAGATAACATAATGCTGTCCCCTGCTTTTGATTAGGGTCAAAATTGAGTTGTTTTCTTGAGCTTTAACTCAAGACAATCGAATGTCACCATAACACCTCGATCAGCCTCGAGAACATGCTTTGACCTCCCATAGGCTCGTATAGAGGCACAAACACATTTTTCATCTTTACCATCCTTATTCACAATAATTTCTTTTGCCAAAAGTTGTCGAAATGTTCACACATTTCCTAAATCATGTAGTTTTGGCAATTTAAGTTTTCCAACTCAACTTCTCTAAAGAGTGTCAGATGTGCCACCTTTGGGGATACTCCAAACCTGACTTTCTGAAGGGATACTTCAACTTCATTTTTCAAAATTGTTAAGATTGAAAAGTTTTCCTTTGTCAAAATGATTTGTCATCCATGGGGATACTCCAACCCCGACCTTTGAGGGGATATTCCAACCCTGTTTTTCAAAATTATCGAGATTAAAAAATCTTTCTTTGTTAAAATGATTTGTCATCCATAGGGGTGCTCCAACCCTGACCTTCTAAGGGGATACTCTAACCCTGCTTTTCAAAATTATTGAGATTGAAAATCTTCCTTTGTCAAAAATTGTTTGCCATCCATGAAGATACTCTAACTCCATCTTTATAAAGGGATACTCCAACCCTATCTTTTAACTGTAATTAATCTTTTTTTCTCCTTCTTGGATTTCCATGAATATGTCAAATAAACTTTGTTTAATCAAGAAATCTAGATGCATCTAAAAAATTATCAATTTGGTTATTCCTAAATTATCAATGCCAATTGCGAGATAAATTCCAATAGTCCATTCCTTTTCTTTATCTTTGCATTGAATGATCCATGTTATGTTACTTCATTTGTTACCTCACTAACATGATTTCTTTGTGATGCTCATTTGCATTCATGTTTCACATTATTTCAAATAAAATTAAAGGTAATGTTCCATATGAGTATCTCTCCAGTGCCCAAAGTGGAACATTTTATTTTCAAAGTAAATCCAAAGGTTATTTTTTTGAAAATCTCTATACTCCCCATCTCTTTGGGGTGTATATGAGATTAAATCTTTTTCATCAAAACTTGCATCTGTATTTCTATAAGATTCATGCATTAAAAGAGGGTTATATCAAAATAGTGATAAGTTAAGATTGAAAGAATCAAAACTGAGATAAGACATAGCTAGTAAGGTACCGATTTCGGGCGTCATGAAGAGGTTCATACCTCATGCACGTAACCAACTCCCAAACCTAAATGGTTAATCTTTGCATTACTAGACCATGGGATCGATGTTTTGAGTTTCATAACTCAAAACATAGGTTTCAATGGGCATCCAATCATTCCTAGCCCAAAATGGATTGGTGACAACTCCTAAGCATTGGCCATATTGTGATGGTCATTTAAGACCAATAAGATGAGCAATTCGTCTTATGGTCCCCCCTTCACTATGTCATAAGTCAAGAATCTATGCTTTCTCATTCTCATCACGTCACAAAGAAAAAGTCTCGACCAAGAAGACATTCCTAGTCAAAAAAATATTTTAAGTCATACGCACTCATAGATCTATGAGGATCCACCCCAGGGTACGTGCAACATATCCCAATTGAAAAATGAACTTTAATTCTAAAAATGGTAGAAAAAGATGTTTTTCTTTCAAACCAAAGCTTCAATATCATTTATCCCGATGAGGAGAATATGTTTATGGTGCCTAATCATGAAAAAAAGGATTTTATTATGTGAATCCATGTTTGTCCAAATCGATGAAGGAACATTAATTCAAAAAATCATGGAAAGAGAAGTTTTTCTTATGAAACAAAAGCATCAATATCATTTATCCCAATGAGGAGAATAAATTTATGATTCCTAACCATAAAAAAAAAGAGATTATTATGTGAAAATATGTTTATCCCAATTGATAAATGAACTTTGATTTTAAAAAAAAGGTGGGCAATGAAGTTTTTTTATGAAACCAAAGCATTAACTAATTTATCCCAATAAGGAGAATGAATTTATGGTGCCCAATCATTAAAAGAAAGAAGATTATTATGTGAATTCATGTTTATCCCAATTGAAAAATGAACTTTAATTCTAAAAATGGCAGAAAGAGAAGTATTTCTTATGAAACCAAAGCTTCAATATAATTTCTCCCAATGAGAAGAATGCGTTTATGGTTCCTAACCATGAAAAGAAAGCTGATTATTATGTGAATCCATGTTTTGACAAACGAACTTTGATTGTAAAAAAATGGTGGGAAATGAATTTTTCTTATTTGACGAAATCATCAATTCATTTGTCCCAATGAGAAGAATGAGTTTGTGGTGCCCAATCATTAAAAGAAAAGAGATTATTATGTGAATTCGTGTTTATCCCAATTGAAAAACAAACTTTAATTCTAAAAATGGTAGAAAGAGATGTTTTTCCTTTGAAACCAAAGCATCAATATCATTTATCCCAATAAAGAGAATGTGTTTATGTGCCTAATCACAAAAGAAAAAGAGATATTATGTGAATCTGTGTTTGTCCAAATTGATGAAGGAACATTAATTCTAAAAATAGTGGAATGAAAAGTTTTTCTTATGAAACCAAAACATCAATATCATTTATCGCAATAAGGAGAATATGTTTATGGTGCTCAATCTGGAAAAGAAAAGAGATTATTACATGAATCCACGTTTATCCCAATTGACAAACTAACTTTGATTCTAAAAATTGGTGGGATGCGAAGTTTTTCTTATGAAACCAAAGCATCAATTCATTTATCCCAAAAAGAAGAATGAATTTATGGTGCCCAATCATTAAAAAAGAAGAGATTATTATGTGAATCCGAGTTTATCCAATTGAAAAATGAACTTTAATTCCAAAAATGGTAGAAGGAAAAGTTTTTCTTATGAAACCAAAGATCAATACCATTTATCCCAATAATGAGAATATGCTTATGGTGCCCAATCACGGAAAGAAAAAAGATTATTATGTGAATCCATGTTTATCATAATTGCAAATAAAAATTTAATTTTAAAAATGGTCGAAAGAGAAGTATTTCTTATGAAACCAAAGCATCAATTCATTTATCCCAGTGTAGAGAATGAATTTGTGGTGCCCAATCATTAAAAGAAAGGAGATTATTATGTGAATCTGTGTTTATCCTAATTGAAATATGAACTTGAATTCTAAAAATGGTAGAAAGAGATGTGTTTCTTATGAAAGTAAAGCTTCAATATCATTTATCCCTATGAGGAGAATGTGTTTGTGGTACCTAGTTACAAAAAGAAAAGAGATTATTATGTGAATCCATGTTTGTCCAAATCGACAAACAAACATTAATTCTAAAAATGGTAGAAAAAGAAATTTTTCTTATGAAGCCAAAGTGTTAATATCGATGTTTATCCCAATTGATAATAAACTTTGATTCTACAAGATAGTGGGATGTGATGTTTTTCTTATGAAACCATATCATCAATTCATTTATCCCAATGAGGAAAATGAATTTATGGTGCCTAATCACTAAAAGAAAGGAGATTATTATGTATATGTTTATCCATTTTTATCCCAATTGAAAAATGAACTTTAATTCTAAAAATGGCAAGAGATTTTTTTTTGTTTGAAACCAAAGCTTCAATATCATTTATCCAAATAAGGAGAATGTGTTTATGGTGCCTAATCATGAAAAGGAAAGAGATTATTATGTGAATCTGTGTTTGCCTAAGTCGACGAATAGACATTAATTCTAAAAAAGGTAGAAAGAGAAGTTTTTCTTATGAAACCAAAGAATCAATATCATTAATCCCAATGAGGGGAATGAGTTTATGGTTCCTAACAATGAAAAAAAAAGAGATTATTATGTGAATTCATGTTTATCCCAATTGAAAGACAAACTTTGATTCTAAAAAATGTTGGGAAGTGAAGTTTTTTTGAAGATACCAAAGCATCAATTCATTTATCCCAGTATGGAGAATGAATTTATGGTGCCCAATCATTAAAAGAAAGGAGATAATTGTGTGAATCCGTGTTTATCCTAATTGGAAAACAAACTTTAACTCTAGAAATGGTAGAAAGATATATGTTTCTTATGAAACCAAAGCTTCAATATCATTTATATTAATGAGGAGAATGTGTTTATAGTGCCTAGTCACAAAAAGAAATGAGATTATTTTATGAAACCTTGTTTTTCCAAATCAACAAACAAACATTAATTCTCAAAAAGGTAGAAAGAGAAGTTTTTTTTATGAAGCCAAAACGTCAATTTCATTTATCCTAATAAGGAGAATGAGTTATGGTGCCCAATCAGGAAAAGAGAGGAGATTATTGCATGAATCGATGTTTATCCTAATTGACAAACAAACTTTGATTCAAAAAAATAGTGGGATGTCAAGTTTTTCTTATGAAACCAAATCATCAATTCATTTATCCCAATGAGGAGAACGAATTTGTGGTGCCTAATCATTAAAAAAAAGGAGATTATTACATATATCTATTTTTATCCCAATTGAAAAAGAACTTTAATTCTAAAAATGGCAGAAAGAGTTGTTTTTCTTTTGAAACCAAAGCTTCAATATCATTTATCCGAATGAGGAGAATGTGTTTATGGTGCCTAATCATGAAAAGAAAAGAGATTATTATGTGAATCTGTGTTTGTCCAAATCGATGAACAAACATTAATTCTAAAAATGGTAGAAAGAAAAGTTTTTCTTATAAGGCCAAAGCATCAATATCATTGATCCCAATACGGAGAATGAGTTTATGGCTCCTAACCATGTAAAGAAAAGAGATTATTATGTGAATCTGTGTTTATCCCAATTGACAAACAAACTTTGATTCTAAAAAATGTTGGGAAGTGAAGTTTTTCTTGTGAAACCAAAGCATCAATTCATTTATCCTAATGAGGAGAATGAATTTATGGTGCCCAATCTTTAAATGAAAGGAGATTATTATGTGAATCCATGTTTATCCAAATTGAAAAACAAACTTTAATTCTAAAAGTGGTGCAAAGAGATATTTTTCTTGTGAAATGAAAGCTTCAATATCATTTATGCCAATAAGGAGAATGTGCTTATGGTGCCTAATCACAAAAAGAAAGGAGATTATTATGTGAATCCTTGTTTGTTTAAATCGACGAACAAATATTAATTCTAAAAATGGTAGAAAGTGAAATTTTTCTTATGAAACCAAAGCATGGGTATCATTTATCCCAATAAGGAGAATGAGTTTTGGCTCCTAACCATGAAAAAATAGGAGATTATTTTGTGAATCCATGTTTATCCCAATTGATGGATGAACTTTGATTCTAAAAAATGGTGGGAGCTGAAGTTTTTCTTATGAAACCAAAGCGTCAATTCATTTATCCCAATGAGGAGAATGAATTTATAGTGCCCAATCATTAAAAGAAAGGAGATTATTATTTGAATCTGTGTTTATCCCAATTGAAAAATGAACTTTAATTATAAAAATGGTAGAAAGAGATGTTTTTCCTTTGAAACCAAAGCTTCAATATCATCTATCTCAATGAGTAGAATGTGTTTATGGTGCCTAATCAGGAAAAGAAATGAGATTATTATGTGAATTCATGTTTGTCAAAATTGACGAAGGAACATTAATTCTAAAAATGGTAAAAGGAGAAGTTTTTCATATGAAACCAAAGCATCAATATCATTTATCCCAATAAGATGAATGTGTTTATGGTATCCAATCTTGAAAAGAAAGGAGATTATTACGTGAATCCATGTTTATCCTAATTAAAAGAAGAATCAAAGAATGGTGGGGAATGAAGTTTTTCTTATGAAACCAAAGCATCAATTCATTTATCCTAATAAGGAGAATGAATTTGTGGTGTCCAATCATTAAAAGAAAGAGATTATTATGTGTATCCATGTTTATCCTAATTGAAAAATGAACTTTAATTCTAAAAATGGAGGAAAGAGAAGTTTTTCTTATGAAACCAAAGCTTCAATATCATTTATCCTAATGAGGAGAATGTGTTTATGGTTCCTAACCATGAAAACAAATGAGATTATTTTGTGAATCCATGTTTATCACAATTGACAGACAAACTTCAATTCAAAAAAATGGTGGGAGTTGAACTTTTTTCTTATAAAACCAAATCTTCAATTCATTTATCCTAATAAGGAGAATGAATTTGTAGTGCTCAATCATTAAACGAAAGGAGATTATTATGCAAATCCTTGTTTATCCCAATTGAAAATTGAACTTTAATTCTAAAAATGGTAGGAAAAGATGTTTTTCCTCTGAAATATCAAAGCTTCAATATCCTTTATCCCAATAAGGAGAATGTGTTTATAGTATCTAATCACGAAAAAAAAAAAGATTATTATGTGAATCCGTGTTTGTCCAAATCAACGAACGAATATTAATTCTGAAAATGGTAGAAATAGAAGTTTTTCTTATGAAACCAAAGAATCAATATCATTTATACCAATGAGGAATATGAGTTTATGATGCCCAGTCAAGAAGAAAGGAGATTATTACGTGAATCATTGTTTATCCCAATTGACAAACAAACTTTGATTATAAAAACAAGGTGGAAAGTGAAGTTTTTCTTATGAAACCAAAGCATCAATTCATTCATCCCAACAAGGAGAATGAATTTATGGTGCCCAATCATTAAAAGAAAGGAGATTATTATTTGAATCTGTGTTTATCCTAATTGAAAAATGAACTTTAATTATAAAAATGGTAGAAAGAGATGTTTTTCCTTTGAAACCAAAGCTTCAATATCATTTATCTCAATGAGAAGAATGTGTTTATGGTGCCTAATCACAAAAACAAAGGAGATTATTATGTGAATCCGTGCTTGTCCAAATCAATGAAGGAGCATTAATTCTAAGAAAGGTAGAAAGGGAATTTTTTCGTATGAAACCAAAGTATCTATATCATTTATCCCAAAGAGGTGAATGTAATTATGGTACCCAACAATGAAAAGAAAGGAAATTATTACATGAATCCATGTTTATCCCAATTGACAGACAAACTTTGATGCTAAAGAATGGTGGGGAGTGAATTTTTTCTTATGAAACCAAACCATTAATTCATTTATCCCAATGAGGAGAATAAATTTGTGGTGCCCAATCATTAAAAGAAAGGAGATTATTATGTGAATCTATGTTTATCTCAATTGAAAAATGAACTTTAATTCTAAAAATGGCAAAAAGAGTAAGTTTTTCTTATGAAATGAAAGCTTCAATATCATTTATCCTAATGAGGAAATGTGTTTATGGTTCCAAACCATGAAAATAAAAGAGATTATTATGTGAATCCGTGTTTATCATAATTGACAGATGAACTTCGATTCTAAATATTGGTGGGAATTGAATGTTTTCTTATGAAACAAAATCTTCAATTCATTTATCCCAATGAGAAGACTGAATTTGTAGTGCCCAATCATTAAATGAAAGGAGATTATAATGTGAATCTGTGTTTATCCCAATTGAAAAATGAACTTTCATTCTAAAAATGGTAGAAAGAGATGTTTTTCCTTTAAAACCAAAGCTTCAATACCATTTATCCCAATGAGGAGAATGTATTTATGGTGCCTAATCATGGAAAAAGGTAAATTATTATGTGAATCCATGTTTGTACAAATCGATGAACGAACATTAATTCTAAATTATTAAGTTTTTTTTATGAAATCAAAGCTTCAATATCATTTATCCCAATGAGGAGAATGTGTTTATGGTTCCTAACCATGAAAATAAAGGAGATTATTATGTGAATCTGTGTTTATCACAATTGACAGATGAACTTTGATTCTAAAAATTGGTGGGAATTGAACGTTTTCTTATGAAACGAAATCTTCAATTCATTTATCCTAATAAGGAGACTGAATTTGTAGTGCCCAATCGTTAAACAAAAGGAGATTATAATGTGAATCTGTGTTTATCCCAATTGAAAAATGAACTTTAATTATAAAAATGGTAGAAAGAGATGTTTTTCCTTTGAAACCAAAGCTTCAATATCATTTATCCCAATGAGGAGAATGTATTTATGGTGCCTAATCATGGAAAAAGTAAATGATTATGTGGATCCATGTTTGTCCAAATTGATGAACGAACACTAATTCTAAATTTAAGTTTTTCTTACGAAATCAAAGCTTCATTATCATTTATCCCAATGAGGAGAATGTGTTTATGGTTCCTAACCATGAAAATAAAGGAGATTATTATGTAAATCCGTGTTTATCATAATTGACAGATGAACTTCGATTCTAAAAATTGGTGGGAATTGAACGTTTTCTTATGAAATGAAATCTTCAATTCATTTATCCCAATCAAGAGACTGAATTTGTAGTGCCCAATCGTTAAACGAAAGGAGATTATAATATGAACCCGTGTTTATCCCAATTGAAAAATGAACTTTAATTATAAAAATGGTAGAAAGAGATGTTTTTCCTTTGAAACCAAAGCTTCAATATCATTTATCCCAATGAGGAGAATGTATTTATGGTGCCTAATCATGGAAAAAAGTAAATGATTATGTGGATCCATGTTTGTCCAAATCAATGAACGAACATTAATTCTAAATTTAAGTTTTTCTTATAAAATCAAAGCTTTAATATCATTTATCCCAATGAGGAGAATGTGTTTATGGTTTCTAACCATGAAAATAAAGGAGATTATTATGTGAATTCGTGTTTATCACAATTGACAGATGAACTTCGATTCTAAAAATTGGTGGGAATTGATCGTTTTCTTATGAAATGAAATCTTCAATTCATTTATCCCAATGAGGAGACTGAATTTGTAGTGCCCAATCGTTAAATGAAAGGAGATTATAATGTGAATCCGTGTTTATCCCAACTGAAAAATGAACTTTAATTCTAAAAATGGTAGAAAGAGATGTTTTTCCTTTGAAACCAAAGCTTCAATATCATTTATCCCAATGAGGAGAATGTATTTATGGTGCCTAATCATGGAAAAAAGTAAATTATTATGTGAATCCATGTTTGTCCAAATCGATGAACGAACATTAATTCTAAATTATTAAGTTTTTCTTATGAAATCAAAGCTTCAATATTATTTATCCCAATGAGGAGAATGTGTTTATGGTTCCTAGCCATGAAAATAAAGGAGATTATTATGTGAATCTGTGTTTATTACAATTGAAAGATGAACTTCGATTCTAAAAATTGGTGGGAATTGATCATTTTCTTATGAAGCAAAATCTTCAATTCATTTATCCCAATGAGGAGACTGAATTTGTAGTGCCCAATCATTAAACGAATGGAGATTATAATGTGAATCCATGTTTATCCCAATTGAAAAATGAACTTTAATTCTAAAAATGGTAGAAAGAGATGTTTTTCCTTTGAAACCAAAGCTTCAATATCATTTATCCCAATGAGGAGAATGTATTTTATGCTGCCTAATCATGGAAAAAATTAAAATTATTATGTGAATCCGTGTTTGTCCAAATCGATGAATGAACATTAATTCTAAATTATTAAGTTCTTCTTATGAAATCAAAGCTTTAATATCATTTATCCCAATGAGGAGAATGTGTTTATGGTTCCTAACCATGAAAATAAAGGAGATTATTATGTGAATCCGTGTTTATCACAATTGACAGATGAACTTCGATTCTAATAATTGGTGGAAATTGAATGTTTTCTTATGAAACAAAATCTTCAATTCATTTATCCCAATGAGGAGACTAAATTTGTAGTGCCCAATCGTTAAATGAAAGGAGATTATAATGTGAATCCATGTTTATCCCAATTGAAAAATGAACTTAATTCTAAAAATGGTAGAAAGAGATGTTTTTCCTTTGAAACCAAAGCTTCAATATCATTTATCCCAATGAGGAGAATGTATTTATGGTGCCTAATCATGGAAAAAAGTAAATTATTATGTGAATCCGTGTTTGTCCAAATCGATGAACGAACATTAATTCTAAAAATGGTAGAAATAAAATTTTTTCTTATGAAACCAAAGCGTCAATATCATTTATCCCAATAAGGAAAATGTGTTTATGGTTCCTAACCATGAAAATAAATGAGATTATTATGTGAATCCGTGTTTATCACAATTGACAGATGAACTTCGATTCTAAAAATTGGTGGGAATTGAACTTTTTTTTATGAAACAAAATCTTCAATTCATTTATCCCAATGAGGAGAATGAATTTGTAGTGCCCAATCATTAAAGAAAAGGAGATTGTAATGTGAATCCATGTTTATCCCAATTGAAAAATAAACTTTAATTCTAAAAATGGTAGAAAGAAATGTTTTTCCTTTGAAACCAAAGCTTCAATATCATTTATCCTAATGAGGAGAATGTGTTTATGGTGCCTAATTACAAAAAAAATAGATTATTATGTGAATCCATGTTTGTCTAAATTGATGAACGAACATTAATTCTAAAAATAGTAGAACTAAAAGTTTGTCTTATGAAGCCAAAGCGTTAATAACATTTATCCCAATGAGGAGAATATGTTTATGGTGCCTAATCATGAAAAGGAAGGAGATTATTGCATGAATCATTGGTTATCCCAATTGACAGATGAACTTTAATTCTAAAAAATGGTGGGAAGTAAAGTTTTTCTTATGAAACCAAAGCATCAATTCATTTATCCCAATGAGGAGAATGAATTAATGGTGCTCGATCATTAAAAGAAAGGAGATTCTTATGTGAATCTATGCTTATCATAATTGAAAAATGAACATTTATTGCAATGTACCCCAGGGTGGATCCTCGCGGATCTATGGGTGCGTATGATTTAAAATATTTTTTAAACTTGGAAAATGTATTCTTGATCGAGACTTTTCTTTTGCGATATGATGAGAATGAGAATGTATGGATTCTTGACTTGTGATATAGTGAAGGGGACCATAAGACGAATTGCTCATCTTATTAGTCTCGGATGACCATCACAAAATGGCCAATGCATGGAGTCACCACTGATCATTTCAGGCTAGGCATGACTAGATGCCTATTGAAACCGATTTTTTGAGTTACGAAACTCAAAACATTGATCCCGTGGTGTATATAGTGCAAAGATTTGCCGTTTGGGTTTAGGAGTTGGTTATGCACGATGAGGTATGAACCTCTTCGTGATGCCTAAAATTGGTACCATACTAGCTATGTCTTATCTCAGTTTTGATTGTTTTGATCTTAACTTGTCACTATTTTGATATAAACCTCTTTTTAATGCATGAATTTTATAGAAATACGAATCCAAGTTTTGATGAAAATATTTAATCTCATACACGCCCTGGAGAGATGAGGAATATAGAAATTTTCAATAAAATGACCTTTAGATTTTATTTTGAAAATGGAATGTTCCACTTTGGGCACTAGAGAGATACCCACGTGGAACATTACCTTTAATTTTATTTGAAATGATTTGAAAACATGAATGGAAATAATCATTACAAAGAAATCACGTTAGTAAGGCAACAAATGAAGTAACATAATATGGATCATTCAATGCAATGATAAAGAAAAGGAATAGACTATTGGAATTTATCTCGCAATTCGCATCGATTATCTGGGAATAATTGAATTGATAAATTTTTAGATGCATTTGGGTTCCTTGATTGAACGAGGTTTTCTTGGCTCATTTATGGAAGTCCGGGAAGGAGAAAAAATTATAGTTGAAAGATAGGGTTGGAGTATCCCCTCAGAAAGATAGGGTTGGAGTATCCTCGTGGATAACAAATAATTTTGACAAAGGAAGATTTTTAAATCTTGTCAATTTTGAAAAATGGGGTTAGAGTATCCCCTCAGAAGGTCAGAGTTGAAGTATCCTTAAAAGTGACATGTCTAACACTCTTTAGAGAAGATGAGTTGGAAAAATTAAATTGACAAAACTTTTTGATTTAGAAAACGAGTGAGCATTTTGACAACTTTTAGCAAAAGCAATTATTGTGAATGAGGATGGTAAAGATCTAAAATATGTTTATGCCTTGATACGAGCCTATGGGATGTCAAAGCATGTTCTCGAGGCTGATCAAGGTGATATGGTGACATTCGAAGGTCTCGAGATGAAGCTTGGGAAAACAACTCAATTTTGACCACAACCAAAAATAGGGGATAACATCATGCTATCCCAATTCCTGAATTTATTCTAAATTGGTTTGAATGCTTTAAAGGGTGGACAAGATACCGTTAGAAAGGTAACTCGATGAGGGTCAATATAAAAATATTCTCAATATCCTAAAATGTCACTTTCTGGGGAATAAATTTTCAAGTTTGGATTAATTTGGCTGCTGGCAAAGCATACAAGGGACAAGGTATGTTAAAATTTAAAAAATCATTCCAAACTTATTTTATAAAAGATTGCAAATAATACCTTTCTAGAAAGGGAATTTCATAAACATTTTAGGAAAAATGCTAGATAGATTTGAAAAAATCATTTAGTAGGCCTAAAGGGCCCAATCAGAATGCACTTTGTTCATTTCAGGGATTCTGGACAGTCAAGGTTTAAAAAATCATAACTCTTTCATCTGGATGATCTGGGGATGAACAAGACCTCATTTTAAAGATATTTTGACACACTTTTAGAGAAAAATATTATAAAATTCATTAAAAAAATCATTTGAGATTTTAAAGTGATTTTTCAATTTGTAATAGTGATGCTACCAGCAAGGGACAAAGCAAAGCAAGGGATATTTTTTAATTTTTCTTTGTGTTTTCAAGTCCAAACTTGGGTCATTGACATTTGAACGTCTACGACTGAAGAGAAAGAGTGGCATGAGCGTCATGAACTCATTCGTACAGCCCTCAAGTAATTTGGGGTGATGAAACAGCTCATTAATCATACCACTCAAGGTTTCGACTCAAAAACAAGGCACGAACATTTTAGGAACAAGTGCAAGGCCATTTTTGTTGCAAAATCAAAAGATTTGAGCTTGTTTAACCAAGATTCCAGATATGAAAAG
>JBBYHK010361175.1:0-24384 GCA_038382065.1 Adansonia grandidieri | reverse complement strand
TGTTTTTATGATTTTGTGTTGAGAAAATATTTAATGATAGTTTGTTTTTTACTTGGCTGAATTTAATAGGAATTTTTTGTGCTGATTTATGCTTACTTTTGTGTTGATTTTATGATTTTTAGACTATTTTGTAAATATTAAAAATTTTAGGGATTAAATCATAAAATATGTAAAATTTTTTTATGCCATTTTTGGTTTGGTCGAAAGCTTCATAGGTTGTTAGAAAACTGATTTTGTGTGTTTTGGAACATGTTTTAGGTGATTTTAACATTTTAAGGGCCATTTCATAATTTTAGAAAATTTAAGGGCTAAATCGCAAAATATGAAAAAATCGTGTTTTATGGCCAAAAGCACTTGGCTGAACCTTCATGTAGATTTTTTTTCATGATTTTTGGTTAATTCTCAGATGATTTGTTATGATGTTTTGTGATATTTTATCATATAGGGGTCAAAAATATAATTTTGCAAAGTTCAAGGGTTATTTTGCAAAATATAAAAAAAAATTTAAGGCAAAGGTGTTTGGCCAAATTCTTGTTGATATATTTGCTGTATTTTCCATGTATATTTTCATGTGATTTTATGTGTTTTAGGGCATTTTAATATGTAGGGATTAAAATGAAAATTTTCAAAAGTTTAAAGACTAAATAGCAAATTTTCATATTTATGGGGCAAAATGGACATTTCACCAGTTTCAACGATTTCTATTATTTCTATGGCCTTCCGTAGTGATATAAAAATTTTCAAAACTTTTTGTATTTGTTTGATCCTCCGAAAGATATGAAATATAATTTGTAAAAATTTAAGAGCTTGACTGCAAATTTTGCATTTTAAGTCAATTGTAAAATTTTAGCTTTCCCATTTAAACTAAATTCATCTACTTTTCATCATTTTAGGTCATTTTAAGGTCCATTAGGGTTATCGAAATATTTTCATGTCAAGGGTATACCCTAGAGGCATTTTTGTAATTTTTCTCATCATGATGCTTTTATCCCAAAGGTGAATGTTTAGGATTTATTCAACCATCTAAGGTCATTTAGTGTCCATTAGGGGTACCGGGATACTTTCATGTTAAAGGTATATGCCAGGGGGATTTTTGTAATTTTCTTCATCGAGATGCTTTTATACCAAAGGTGAATATTTAGGATTCATTCAGCCGTCTAAGGTCATTTTAAGGTCCATTAGGGTTACCGGGATACTTTTATGTCAAAAGTATACCCTAGGGGCATTTTGGTAATTTTGCTCACTAGGACACTTTATGCCAAAGGTGGATGTTTAGGATTCATTCAACCTTCTAAGGTCATTTTAGTGTCCCTTAGGGGTACCAAGATACTTTCATGTCGTAGGTATACCCCTGGGCACCTTTATAATTTTTTTCACTGGGATGCTTTTATGCCAAAAGTGAACATTTAGGATTCATTCAGCCTTCTAAGGTCATTTTAGTGTCCATTAGGAGTACCAGGATACTTTCACGTCAAAGGTATGCCCAGAGGCATTTTCATAATTTTTCTCACTGAGATTCTTTTATGTCAAAGGTGAATGTTTAGGATTTATTCAGCTGTCTAAGGTCATTTTAGTGTCCATTAGAGGTGTCGGGATACTTTCATGTCAAAGGTATACCCCAAGGGCATTTTCATATTTTTCCTCATCGGGATGTTTTATGCCAAAGGTGAATGTTTAGGATTCATTCAGCCTTCTAAGGTTATATTAGTGTTCACTAAGGGTACCGAAATACTTTCATGTTGAAGGTATACCCTAGAGGCATTTTCGTAATTTTTCTCACTGGGATGTTTTTATGCCAAAGGTGAATGTTTAGGATTCATTCAGCCTTTTAAGGTCATTTTAGTGTCCATTAGGGGTACCGAGATACTTTCATGTTAAAGGTATACCTTAAGAGCATTTTCGTAATTTTCCTCACCGGGAAACTTTTATGCCAAATGTGAATGTTTAGGATTCATTTAGCTTTTTTAGGTCATTTTGGTATCCATTAGGGGTATTAGGATACTTTTACGTCGAAGGTATACCCCAAGGGCATTTTGATAATTTCGTTAAAACCAAGTCCTATGTGATTACAAAGATATTTTCATATCTAAGGAACACACTAGGAATAAGTTTGTCATTTTAGATTGTTATTGAGTTTTAAGAAGTTTTATAAATATTTTCAATAAAAGATAAAATTTTCTTTTTAGAAGATTATGGCAATGTCTCTAAGTTAAAATAATACCTAGAATTTCTCCCAAAATATGAGAAAGGTTCTACGAATTATTTTAATATCGAGATATCATTTTCAAAATAGAAATTGAGATTTTATAAATTTAAAAAAAGTAATAATAAAACCTTTCATATTCCTTTGGCCCTCCAAGGGGGTGCAAAAAGATATTTTTAATTTTAAAACCTTTTGTGTTCCTTTGGTTTTCCATTGGGATGCAAAGGAAAATAATAAAAAGCTTTTGTGTTCCACTGGTCTTCCGATGGAGTACGTAAGACATTTTGACTTCCAAAATTCTAAAAACACAATCTTCCTAAATAGAATAATAAATTTTTTAAAAAAATTATTATTTCAGGAATATATAATTAAATGCCATATGTTGAAATCAAATAAAAATTAAGATTCAAGTTAACACATAATTAATAAGATACTGATTTTCGAGCATCACAAAAGGGTCAATCTTTACTTGTGATTATAACCAACTCTCAAACCCTTTTATATGATCTCTGGTATGATTGCGGGCCTTGGAGTTTGTATTCTAGGGTTTCGTAACCTTCAAAATATAAACTTTGATAGGTGACCAATCTCACCTAGCCCAAATAGATTGATGGCGACTCCAAATAAATTGTCAGTTCGTAATGACTATTTAAGGTTAAGTTGAGTGAACAATTCATCTCGACCACCCACTTCCTAAAATAAGAAAATGCCAATAATGATATGGCCTATAGAAATAAGAGAATATAAAATAATGATAAATTTAACAAATATATGAGCGAAGGCCATTTAAGTTGAGGTTGGTTAGGATTCGTATCCGAGCCACGTTGCGACAATAATTTAATAATTGTTATTAAATTTATCAATTTTAATTTATTTAAGCATGACCTAAATTTCAATAGTAAGCCCAGTGCAAGCTTGGCTGAATAGGTTCAATTCCCTGGATGTATTTCCTTTTGTAAATACTGAGCATTATTCATGAGAGACATTCATAATTTAAACCTGGAAGTTCTTGCTATGCCTATGAAAAAGGTTACTCACAAAGGTGCATAGCTCACTTCCTCCTAATATTTAGGACACTAATTTTATCATTGAGTTTGGTGAAAATCTAATTCTAATGCAAGTGCTCAATATGTCTCAGGCAATAAACAAAAATTTTATTTACCCCTTATTACCATACTTATCAAATTGATATGTATTAAGGAACAAGGTAGTCCTTGATGATTAAAAGACAAAAATCATGATAGATAAAAGATTAGTAGACAAAAATGAAAGGGGACTATTGTCAAATAATGACTGAAACTAGAGAAACTGAGAACTAAGCAAGATAGAACTAGTCATAGGACTAACTCTCTAAATTATCCCCGACAGGTCACTAAGCTACCATGATGTGCCTCTGACAACACTCGAATCGCTCGAATAAAGCTCACACGACTTAAAAGATGAGGTGCCTTTAGGATATCCCTTCATTAGGATTTGGATTAGGCATAATGATGTGGAGTAGGAAGGGAAAACCATCGGATGTATTGCTTGTCAACTAGTCTTGGATGACTACCACAAGGTGGCCAAAGACTTGAGTCACCACTTATCATTTTTGGCTAGGTAGGAACAAGCACCTATTAACATCAAGTTAAGAAACTCAAAAAGCTAATTTTATAGTCTACTTGCACTAGAGTTTGTTCTAAAAAGGTCTAGGAGTTATTTATGCTTGGGGAAGTACTAACATTCCCACAACACCTAAAATTGGTACTTGCTAGCTATATCTTAACTTGGGTTCAGTTCTTTTAGTTTTGACTTGTCGTTATTTTGATACAATCCCTTTTTAATGCAATGAATTTTGTATAATATAGTAAATCCTAGTTTTCAAGAAAATTTGAATCTCATATGCACCTCAGACATAATTTTGCAAACTTCAACAACTTTATCTGTCATGACTCTCTCATAATTTGGTGCTTCCTATCTATATGCTTTGTCTTCTTGTGGTGCCTTGATTCCTTGGTATTTGTTATTGATGTACTATTATTAAAATAAAGTGTAATAAATTTATCCATAGCAGGAATTATCTTAAGGTCTTTAAGGAACTTGCAAAGCCAAGTTGCTTCCTTATAAGCTTTAAAGGCAGTCACATATTTAGCTTCCACTATGGAGTTAGCTATAAAAGTTTGTTTCACACTCCTCAATATAATGGTGCCTCCTGTTATGAAAAGTACAAAACCTGAAGTTGATCTCCTCAAATCCTTTTAAGTTTGGAAGTCTAAATCCAAATATCCCATGAGTGTTAAGTCTCCTCCAGAATATACCAACTTATAATTCCTCATTCTCTTAAGATGCTTAAGCATATGCTTCATGGCTTGCCAATGCTTGTTACTGAAATTTGATTGATATTGACTTGTAATACCAATTGCGTAAAAAATGTTTAGATATGTTTAAAGCATAATGTATGTAAGACTACCTACAGTAGATGCTTAAGTGACTTTTTTCATTCATTTTCTTTTTCCAGATGTTTTAGGGTAATCTTCTAATAAAAGAGTAAACTATGCCATAGAAGATTATGAACCTTTCTTGGCATCCTGCAATTGCTTACCTTTGGATAGTTTTGTCTATGTATGAAGTTTGAGATATAGCTATCTATATGGATTCTCTATCCCGATAAAGTCTAGCCTCATGCATGTATTTGGATTTCAAAAAATCAACAAAACATAAAGAAGATCGTAGCAAAAGTAGTAAACTAGAAACAACTAAACTTTTTTACAGATCTTTAAGGAAAAACTTACATTTAGTAAACAATAGTATTTTGAATCAAGATTTAATCACCCATTTGATCAGAAGTTACCTTCATTTTGGATACTGAAATCTAAATATAAAAAACTTCAAGAAACTGATTTCTTAAAAGATTACAGCACACGTGCTTACCTCTAATGACTATCCATATAAGTAGTTGAAAAATTTTTTAGGCCTGTTGATTCTCCAGTGCTAGCCAGAAGGGTTGTCAACCTTTAACCAAAATGTAACTATGAATCTTGAATCAAACAGAGCCAAGAAGAGAGAATGAAACAAAATTGCACCAAGCTCAAAACCTTTCAAAGAGGTGGTTCAAAAACTAAGGTTTTATGTAGGTGGGAGTCCTTTTTTTTTTTTTTTTGAGAAAAGTAATTTTTATCTAATAAAATATATTCTCTTAAGATATTCAGTAGCCCCTTATCTCAAAATTAGGTTAAAACCTTTTAAAAGCCTTTAGGCCATCATATCTATATATACTAGTTTAATCCTACTTCTAGTTAGATTTAGAATGGAATAGTTTTAACCTAGTTAAAACTCCCAAAACAAGCTACACTTATTTTCCTTATTTTAGGATAATTAAATGGTCAACTAACCTTCCACCCATCTTGGCCGAATTCCCCTAAAGAGTTGGGCCAGAGGAATCGGCCAAACAAGCTTAGGCCACAAGCATTAACAATGGCATAGTACAGGTTTTTTTGGGTTGAACTTGTGTTTCCATGAATTTAATCCAATTAATTGAATTCTTACTTATCTAAATAAATAAAAATATTTATTTAATAAATATAATTATCAAATAATTATAAAATATTAAATAAAAAATTTGGAAACAAAAATTAGCTATAGTATACATATCCTTGAGGATTTTATCACTAAAAAATTTTTAATTTAGTTAAAAGTATTTTTAACTTAATTTTAATAGTATTTAACATTAAATAATTAATATTACAATAACATTAGAAGGGATAATAAAGAAAATAATGAGAAAGAAAATTTAACTCTTAATCAAATCCTGTGTCTAGCTAAAATCCTATTTCAATTTGAACAAGTGTTTATCCACCTTTATAATTTATGTCCTAGTTCAGGCATTATTTGAATAAGACAATCTTATTATGAATGTCTTAATTAGAGAACAGAATCTAGATTTTACAAATATAATTTTGTCTTAAATAATTAAAATTATTCAATTAAGTCTTTCATTCAAATTACCTTTTATTTAATTAAGACATAATTAAATCCCGAATCTAATCCAACATATCTACCTTATTGTGCATGACCCTTTAAGTTCCTAACATGTTGGCAATAAACGTAAATAATGTCATTAATCATGCTTATATATCAAGAGTGAGATCTAGCAACCCATCATGGCCACACCCAATTGTTAAAGAGTTAGTGTGACCTTATAGAAACATTTCATTAACCAACTTATCAGTGTAGTACGATCCCTTCACCAAATATCCCAGATTGAGGATAAGCATGGTGTAGTATCTACCCAATCTCTATCTATATTAGTTCTTACAACTCATGGTTAATAATCATGAATCTATGAGGAATTATTCCTTCTAATCCATTATGCTATAGCTAAAGACTTTAATCTAATTAACCATAGTTAAGAACACTCCAGATATGTCTCCAATGTCACTTGGAGTGTTGAAACCTCTCTGGATCACTTCATAGAAGGAGAAAAATTTTGACTAATTACAAATTGTCACATCTAAATTAAAATTTCTTTTAATTAAGAAATTATCAATTAAATTCTGCATCACCATGTGCGATCAATGACATCATATGTGATGACATCATAAATAGATATTTATCTTTAGTTAAAGTAAAATTAATTTAGTTTCATCTCTAATTAAATTAAAGTTAAAAATAAATAAAAGAGTTTTATCTTAAATTAAATTAAATTAATTATGAAAAAAATAAAAAATTTATCTCTAATTAAATTAAATTAATCAAGAGATAATTTTATTAAAGAAGTTATATTTTTTAAGAACTTTTTTTTATCTAGCTTATTGGTACTATAAAAAGGGGTCTCCACCAAAGCCATTCAACACAATTTTGCAAGCTTGAAAAGAAGAAGTAGATTTTGAAGATTTGAGTTCTCTTGAAGTCTCAAAAAGTTTTCTCTCAAGAAAGTGAAGAGCATGAAGAGCGCTACTCTCATTCTTTAAAAAGCTACTCTTCGATCCTGTTTCGGCGACAGAAAGGAGATAAATTTTGTTTGTCAAGATCAAGTCTAGAAAACCCTTGGATTGAAGTTTTTATTGAAGAAAAGAATCAAAGGATTTCTTTATTATAAAAAAATCCAAAGATTGTAACTGAAGTCTGATAAATAAAGCTAATTTATTGTCTCTAAATTTTCCTTGTCATATTATCAACACGAAATTTGTGTGTACAAATTTCTGGCATGCTTGGTGGGACAATCTCTACCTTTAATCTCTTTTCTTCAAAATTAAAGTTCTCAAGTTGCAATGGCTCCCAAGAAGAACCTTGTCAACAAAGCAACTCTCAAACCTACTCGGGTTGATCTTGTAGTCTACCCTGCTTCATCAGCCAACATTGATATCATTGCTTAACCTTACGGCACTAGGGCAAAGACCAAATCTCTTTTTGAACTTTATTATCAAACTTCTCTAGTGCTTAAGCAAAATCCACTCTTTGAGACTTATTTAAGTCAAGATTTAAAAGAAGTTCCTGTTGAACAACTTGATTTTGGATCAAGTCCAAATTATTAAAAGTCATCCAAAGAGCAAGTAGCTGTTCAAGTAGTAGCACCACATCACTTGAAAAACAAGTTGCAATTTTGGCAAAGTCTGTTGAGACTCTCGCAGCTGGTATAAGAGAAAAAGATGAACATATTGGCTTCTTGATGGATAGGACGGCTACTTTCATTAGAAAAAAAATCAATGGCCTTAGGTGAAAATAGCCAATCAAACCCTCAAAGTGATGCTAAGAACTCCAACACTGAAGATTCTATAAAGTCAGAGCAAAATATTAGTGAAGTGGTCACAACAAGTCAACTCAAAGATCTTATCAAAGAAACTATTAAGGATCATGTTGACTGCGTTACTCAACTTTCATATACATATACAAAGCCATATTCTCCAATGATCAATCATTTGAGGATGTGTGAAAATTGCCAACCTCTAAAGTTTTAGCAATTTGATGAAAAAGGAAATCCATGCCAACATGTTGCACATTTCCTGGAGACTTATAATAATGCCAAATCCTATGAAGATCTTATGGTAAAACAATTTTTCTAATCTTTGAAGGGTAATGCTTTTGATTGGTATATCAATCTTGAGCCTGGAATAATTGATAACTAGGAGCAACTTGGGTAAGAATTTCTCAATCGATTCTTAAGCACTCATCGCATCATCAACATGGTCGAGCTCACTAGCTCACACCAATAGAAGGATGAACCAGTAATTGATTACATCCATAGGTAGAGGAATTTAAGCTATAACTACAAAAAATAATTGTCTAAATCTCTGCCCTTGACATGTGCATATAGGGCATGAATTAGGGCTTGCACTACATTCTTCAAGGCATCAAACCTAAGACCTTTGAAAAGCTAGCTACTCGTGCTCATGACATGAAACTAAGTATGTCATCTTGGAAAGCAAAAGCCTCATATGCAAGAGTCAAAAAATGGTAAAGAAAAGCAAGACACCGAAAAAAAGGCCAAAATCTTTGGCAATAAAAGAGAAAGCGAACAGTCTATGGTTATTGTAGATACCTCATTTTGTCCGGACCAGTTTTTGGCATCCTAGGAGTTAGTTAAAAGATGATAAAATCAAAAAATAGAAATAAAAGCTGGGGACGACTACCAAGTGCTATGTCGCTAGGCACTATTAGGCGACACGGTGCTAGGCAAAAATTTTTTTAAGGGAAGGTTTGAATATGGGCCGTATTAAAGAAAAATATAAAAACGAGGCATCAAAGGCCACTTTTCATGGTGTCACAAGGTCATTCAAGCGAATACACGAATCAATTTCCCATTGTTTGTGACCAAGCTAAGGTAAGTCAAGAAGCCATAGGTATATATGAGTTATATTAGGGCACAAGTATTGATACAAGGCTTTTATGGTAAAACTTGAGTTTTAATGTGTAGTATTGCTATAAGAGGGTTTGGTATCGATACCCAAGGTGTGGTATTGATACCTAGCATGTTTGTATCAAAACAGACCTTGGCAGTGGCTAAAGTTGTGATTTTTGGCAAAATGTATCGATACACAAGCATGAGTATCGATTCAAATCATAGGGTATCGATATAGGCCTCTCTTGAGACTAGAAATATTTTTTGCTCTTAGCATTGATACACAGCCCATTGTATCAATACTCAAGAGTAAAAAGTACATTGTGTATCGATACAACATGTTTTGTATGATACACCAAGGCATTTTTGCCTAGTTTAAGCCATTTTTTAGCCTTCAAAAACCCAATTTAAAAATGTTTTTGCACCAAGGAATTATCATAAATCATATTAAACCTCAACTAAGGATTCATTAATGGATTCAAACAAATTTTTGGAGCCCAAACAATCAATGATGAGGGTCACTTTCATAAGAAATATGGGTGTAAGAGGGTGTGGCAGGCATATCTTCAGCCGCAAGCTGTCATAGCCTTTCTAGCTCCTTGCTCAGCATGGCAGAACCAATAAGAAGAGAGTCAGCTGAGCATGGTAGCTGGAGATGTTCCCTGGTCTAGGAGACAAAAATAAAAAATGCCCTTGCTTTATCTCCTGAAGGTATTGGCTCAACATTAGATTAAAGGAGGGACTTTTCAACAATGAGAAGAACACTACCAGCTATCTTAGAAAAAAAAAGAGAACTTTGAGTTATATAAAAAAAAAACTTTCTAGCAATCCTAGAAAACTCTTCATCCATCACCATAAATCCTCCATCAACTCTAGCTCCAACAACTTACCAAAACATTGTTCTACTACTTTCCACCCTTAACCAACCTCCATTCTCGTAGCTCTTTAAAACCATCACCAGAACACCTTTAAAAACTCAACCTTTCACATATTTTCATCCTCAAAACACCTCATCAGCAACCACCTTACCAAAAAGCTTCTTGCTTTCACCTTTTTTTTGCTAAACAATAGCAAAAAGAGGGAAGGAACTGAGCTTAAACTCACTACTTTAAAAAAGCAGGAAACTTTAAGCTTTTGCTGGTATATTTTTTACCTTGTTCCATATATTTTCTGTTTTGATCATCCATTTCATTTTTGTGAGCCTTTCATGTTGCCATGACCCTCCTAATACTCTCATGCATCTTAGTTGCCTTTGTTGTGGTAGTCCTAGGATCTTGATGACCTTCTTAACACCTTGATGTTATGGGATATATAAACTCACCATACTTTATTTTCATCATTAGATAGCCTATGTTCATGCATCTTTTGCCATGTTTCTTCCATATTTACATATCCATTACATATTTAAGTGGTCACCTTGACATGTTTTAGGTATGTTTAAACATTTTCTTGTGTTTTAAGGGGTCCCATAAAATAAAAATCTTGTCTTGACAAGTCCAACATCCATCCCCTTGTTCAAACATGTTCATATCATCTCCATGCACCTTATTTGTCATTTTCTTGCATTTGTGTCACACATTTTCATGTCAAAATATCATCTTTGCATGTTTGCATGTTTAATCCATGTTTATCTTTGTATGTGCAGTATTTTATTCATGATATCTCCATTAAAATGCTTGCTTATTTCTTGCAAACTGATTTTTAGAAACATCCCCAAGTTAAGTTCATGTGACCTTCAATAGATGAAGAGTAGCATGGACTTAATGTTTTCATCAAATTGGTCTCCCAATCTTAGGGGAAAATCGACATTTCAACTTTGGATTCATAGTGAAATAAGTTCATTTTTTGAAGAAAAAAAAGAAAAGAAATGCTTTTAGTATTAATCATGATCTTAAGTCTCATGTTCCTTTTATGACACGGTCAACGGGTTGTTCCATCATCGCAAACTACTCCAGGATTATGGAATGAACTAGTCAAGGCCATGTTACTTTCTGTCACAAACATTTGAGCATCCTAAACTTACGCATATCTTCAAAAAAATCAAAATCTCGAATAATTCCCCCTGTTTTTTCTCTGGCAACACTATAGTTTGAACTTGAAAAATCATTTTCGAACCACAAACTATTTCCTTCGATTTTTCTAATATTTTTCCTTTAAAGGGCATTGAATTACCTTTTAACGATGCCTTATTTGCCCTCAGATCATCTCAGACAAGGGAGTTATGATTTTTCAAACTTTTGCTATTTGAAACCCCTTGGAACCAACATGTAACATTCTGTTTGGGGCCATTATAGCCCACCATTGATTTTATGAAATTTCCAAATAGTTTTCCCAAAAACATTCACAAAATTCCCATTCTGAAAAGGTAATATCTACAATCTAACCATCCCAAATAAGCCTAGAATGATTTTCAAAATCCATCATGCCCTTTTAATTGTACATGTTGCCAGTGCTGATATGAACCTAACATCTAGAATTAATTCCACATAGAAAGTGATTTTCTAGAATTTTTGGAATATTTTTATATTAAACCTTGTCGATTGACCTTTCCAACAATACCTCATTTACCCTCTGAAGTCTTCGGATGAACCCGAACAAAAGCTGAAACCGAAGATGACACGATGTTGTCCCCTAACTTCAACCTAATTTTTGAATCCCCTTTTATCGAGACGTTTGAATGTCTCGAAAATATGCCCTGTTGATTTCCCCACAATATCAACCCCTTTTGACTTGAATCAAGATTAAAATATGAAAAATAGGATTTCATATAAAAATTTTCACTAGTGGAGATACTCCAACTCCATTACTCCAAAGGGGATACTCCAACCCTATTTTTAATAAAAATTTAAAATTTTCTCTTTGTTCCTAAATGTTTTCCTAACTTTAGGGATACTTTAACCTTATTTTTTATTTAAAATTCAAATTTTCACGTTAACCTTAACTATTTTCATAACTCTGTTTTAGGGGATACTCCAACCCCAGCTCATCGAGGGGATACTCCAACCCCACTTTTACCTTAAAAGCCTAAAATTTTCTCTTTTTCGGATGCCTCAAATGTTTTTGATGAAAATCATCTTTATTCTTTAAATTACCACCGAATCTAAACCAGTCTCTAAAATTGTCATCCCAGTTATTCTTCAATAATCGAAGGCAATTATGAGATATATTTCGATTGTCCCTCTTTTTTTATGTTTTTTTATTTGTGTTTGCTTGTTTATGATATTATTATATTTCTGTTTTTTTACCTCACTAACTTGTTTCCTTTTGTAGTGTGCATTCATATTTAAAATTCGTTTTCTAATGAAATTTACAAGGCGCTGTTTCATGTTAGTATCTCTCTAGTGCCTAATATGAAGCATCCAATTTTAAAAATCCAATCCAGACATCGTTTTCATAAAAAATCCCTATGTTCCTCACATATCTGAGGCGCATAGGTGATCTAATTTTCCTTAATAAAAAAATCTGGATTTACATTTTCCAAAACTTCATGCATTGAAAAGGATTACACTAAATATAGACCAAATGGAACCAATTTAACTGAGACCAAAGTGAGATATAGTTAGCAGGTATTAAGTTCAGGGATCGTGAGGATGCTAGTCCTTTCTTGCACGTAACCAACTTCTGAGCCTAACCAATGAATCTCTGGACTTTGTAGACCTTGAAATTAGTGTTTCGAGTTTTGTAACTCGTAATATTGTTTTCAATAGGCTTCTAATCTTGCCTAGCCTAAAATAGTTGGTGGTGACTCTAAGTTTATGGCCACTTCATGGTGGCCACCGAGCTCAGTTGATGAATGTCTCGTCCGATGGTCCCTATATCCTTCGTATCGTCATGCCTAATCCAAATCCCAAGCAAGGGATAGCTCAAAGGCTCGACCACAACTAACCATCAATTATTTTTAAGTCGAGTGCGCTATGGCCTTCAGATGGTTCAAAGTTTTAAAGGTTGGGCACACGACGACAGCTTGGCAACTCTGTTGGGGACCATTTTAAAGAGTTAGGCCTATGACTAGCTACTTCTCACTCTGTTCTTGGTTTTTAAGTCTCCATAATTATTTAGATATAATTCTTTTTTTTTTGCCTACTAATCTCTATCTTTTTTTTTTTTATCCTGTGATTGTTAGGGATTATTCATGCCCAAATAAATATTTATTTGAATAAACATGGTAATGTAGGAGTGAAACAAAAAGGTTTGATTATTTCCCCGACACACACCATGCATTTACATTTGCAGTAGATTCCCACCAAATACCATGGTGCAATTAGTATCCTAACTATTAGGAGAAAGTGAGCCATCCGTCTTCGTGAGTAACCCTCCGCATAGGCATGGCAAGACCTTCCGAGATGTAAATTACCTTGGTCTCTTGTGAGTACCCATTTGCACTTGCATAAGGAAATAGTAAAGGGGACTCTATCCAGATCTAAAGAATTCTCTAAAGAGCCTTTTTCTAACTAAGAGAGTCAGCAAGCTACCAAAAGCAAATCTTTTGATCTAGCCCATATAGTAAACCCTATGAGCTAAAACATGTCAAGCCATACCGGATGCTACTAGAATAACTCGAAGATTAAGGTCACTTGGGGAAACATTTCTTACCTTTACTCACATATACCATTGGTTACGCGGGCGATGATGGGTAAACATTGTCACCCACATTTGTCTTTTTATTTTCATGATCATTCCTTTAGGATGTGTCGTGACATTAAGTGGCAACTCCTCTTTAATAAATAAAGACAAGCGAATGCCATTACCTGCAATGCCACCTTGAACTAGTCATATCTAACCAAGAGAAGCAGTCATGCTGCCCGAACAATGGCTTAGCATGTGTTTAACATAGATGGTGATGAACGAACATCACTGTATAGATGGTCAATCTTCATCCTCGCGAGGTATCATGCTGTTTCGTGAAAAGTCAATTTTAATATGGACATGCTAGTATGCTACCCATTTAATGCCTCAACCTATATATTCATCATGTCTGCCCTAGGCATCGTACTGCCTATTCTCAGGGTAAATTTTGTGATACACTTTTGCTGTGATTCTTTTATTTCTTTATCTTTTACCTATTGTTTTGTATTGGTTACTGACTCATTCTTTTTTTGCTTTTTTTTCCACTATGCATCATTTCATCATAATTACTGTCATCATGGGACAATTGGCTCTAATGGATCAGTGTTCACTAAAGGGCATCTGTCATGGAGCAACAGTCCACTTTAGAACTAAAGTCCTTTGAAGAAGTTCGAGCATGGTCGGAGCATCAACAGCGTAAAGACAGGGATGTTCTAAAATTGAGGCATGCCTCAGTAGTGCATAAAAGAATCAAGATAGGGTACCGTCAAAATGATTGGCAAGATCTAAGGATCATATAGACTAACTAGGATAGTGTTGAAAGAGAATCATTCATAGGAAGATACGAAGATATTGCTCTTCTATTCCAAGTTTGTTTGGATGTTTGTTGTAAGCGGCCTCTGAGTTTTAGAATCTGGCATACCAGTGTTTCACTTTCAATCAAGAAGACTTAGTCCCCACAGTTGATGAATACACTATGCTACTCAACATCGAAAGGGCAACAGTCGACAGAATATACTGTAAAACATTAAATCCTCTAACCTTCAAGAAAAAATTAGCTTAAATCCTCTAGACAATGGAGTCTTAGATTGAGATTAATATCAAAACATAAGGGAAGAATGAATGCATTTCATGGGCTAGCTTGAAAGAAGCAATGGCAAAACGTTGACATCTGAAAAACCCAAGATATCTATGCTTTGGAGATATATGGTCTGGTTGTATTCCTAAAAACATTAGGCTATGTTGAAGCCACAATAGCAGATGTCTTTTCTCGTTTATGCTATAACATTAATCCCATCCCAACATTATTGCTGAAACTATTTAAGCTTTTAATTTTTGTAAGAAAATGGGTACATGCTGTTTCATCAGGTGTGCATTGCTTTTTCACATTTAGCTCGTCAGTCACTTCAGCCCAGAAAAAAGTAGGACGTGGCATTGCTTCTTACCTAGCTTTAGCCCTATCTCTAAACTACTTAAGAAAGAATGGCCTCAAGATAAATCTGAAAAGCAGTGGGTCCAAAAATTTTGGAACCTCAAAGAGGAAGAGGTAACATGGAAGGCCTCTTAGTTTTTCCCATAAACGATCATATACCAATGCAGAGATTATAGCTGTGTACCATTCATGGGATTATAGGGCAGTACTAGCTACGCCCCTCTTTTAGTTCTTCAACAATTCCAGTGCTGTCAATTCATCCCCTTCATCCAAGACTTAGAGTTATGGGATTTCGATTATGGTGAGCCTGACTACAAGTTGAAAGTCGAGCTAGCCTTTCAAGCATGGAAACAAACCTGCTGCATAGAGAGATATTGGAAAGGGAGTAGAATGACATATGATGAATGGAGGATTTATTGCATTAATGACATCATGCCCCTGTGTAGTATTGGGACATCACAAATGCCAGTTGATGAATTTCCTTCTGAGGTTGAATTGCTCAAGCAAGAGTTCGAACAAGAGAATGTGACATTTTCCAAGGAGATTACTTGAGTAAAAAGGGAAAATAATCAATTGAAAATGGATCTCTACCTCAGGGATGGCGAGATAAGCGGGGCTGTCAAGGAGAAAAACCACCTCAAAGAGGATCTCGAGAGCTTAAAAAGAGACTATGTGGCCTTTAACAAATCAAGTAAGTCCCGAAGGCTTAGAAAGTCATCAGTCGAGTGAAGGACAAAAATTACTGCTCTTAAGAAGGAACTATACCAATGGAGAAAAGTTGCTAGGGCAAATGGGGAAAAGCTTGTTAGAACCCAAGCTCTTACATTAACTTATCAAAAGAGGAATGAACGGTTAAAGGCTCGAGTCTGAGATTTACGAGTAAACCAGGCCAAAAATAGAGGTTTGACAATTAGAATTCAAGACTTAGAGCATTTTCTTCAAGCTCGCTAAGACCAAGTTGACAAACTACTGAAAGCCTTCAAACAACGAGAACAAGAATGGCTTCAAGTGGTTGATCACGCATGCTAAAACTATCAAGACTATCATCACCGTCTCATAGAGCAGATCCAAGCAGCTCAGTTAAAGGCTGAGAACATGATGGATGTAGCTCGATCCCTAACATGTGATATCTTACCCACTAGAGCCCATGAGTAAGAGTTGTTTTATTTCTTGGACCATGTGATTAAGCAATGTAATCGTGTTTGGCATTTTCAAATGTAATCACATGTAATTAAGACATTTTATTACTTTAATGAAAACTGATATTGGTGGGGCTATCCCTTAACCCAATTATCCTTTTTGCTTTTGCATAACTAACCTAATCCTTTCATGGTTTTTATTTATTCATCCTTATTGCATCAAACATATGCATGAACATAAAATAAAGGCCTAATCTGAAAATAATTTAAAGTGAAGGTATCCAAACACAGAATCTATTAGTTTGTCATTCGTACAACACTTGCAATCATCAAAAAATAATGGAAAATGATCACAAAGCCTGCACCGAAAGACTCAAACTCATGTATAAAAAGTCCAAAAAGCAAGCACTGCATAAAAATGAGGAACTTCAAGCATAGATCGCTGAGCTAACTAAATTGTTGTCTAATGCATTGAAGGAAAAAGGGCAAACGAGCATAGTCAATATATGGAAAGAATTGACCCACCCTGAAAGCAATTTGAATATGGTATTGAGGCCACCAATGCTTAAGAAGGAGCACTACATAGGTGACACCCTCTAGCAATGAACATCCCACCATCTCAGACATTTATTTATATCAATACTACAGTAGTGTCCCACTTAATTCAAGGATTTTAAGGTGCAGGCTATTCACTATCAAGGCCTATAATCCCAGACCTCGATAAGCACATAGAGCAAGAGAAGGCGAAGAGGCCTTTAGAAAATGATGAGGACTTAGACAAGTATCACTTAATAGAGAAGCATTTTCGAGTTGTGGAATGAAGTAACAAATTTGGAGTTGTAGATGCAAAGTCATTAGGGCTAGTTTCGAGCCTCATCATCGTGCCCAAGTTTAATGTGCATGATTTTGAAAAATACAATGGGACTACTGACCCTATCGCTTATCTTCGCATCTACTATCGTAAAATGGTGGGATGCAAAGAGAACGAGAAGCTACTGATCCATTGCTTCTAGAACAGCCTAACAGGGGCAGTCCTTCGATGGTACATAGGACTTGATCCTACAAGAATTCAAACATGGGCAGACTTGGTATGCGCATTTCTTGAATAGTATAAGCATGTGTCTGATTAGGTTTTGGATCGTCTTTCTTTCATGAACATGGAGAATAAACCTTCTAAGAGTTTTAGACAATATGTTTAGAGATAAAGGGAAGAGGAAACTCAAGTTCACCCTCCTCTAATTGAAAAATAAATGACAGTTACATTTGTTGGGGCCCTATAAGCTCCTTATTGCGAAAGGTTAGTAGGAAACGCCATAAAAATTTTTGTCAATATGTTCATATCAGGTGAAATGATTGAGAACACCATCAAGAGCGGTAGAATATCCATCGAGGAATTATCTGGATCAGTAAAAAAATAACAAATAAAGGTAAGAAGGGGGAAGTGAATGCTATAGGCGAGAACCATGATAAGTTTAATCAAAGTCTGTAACCAGCATAACCTCTGTACTTCCCAAACATGTTGAATACAATTTTTACCCCTTACTCATCAGCACCACAACCAGTCCATGCTACCGGGTTCACTCCTAGATTGAGCTTTACACCAAATCCCATGCAAAGTAAGGCCCAAAATGCATAGCCCCACAACATGCACAATGCGAGAGCTCTAAATAACCAACAAGCATCTCGAGAAAGGGAACACTTTGAACCACTCTCTTACTCTTACAAAGAGATTTACTTTCACTTATTAGCAGGCAAAATAGTGGCCCTAGTATTCACAAACCCAAGATCACCATTGAACCATAAATGGTATGATGAGAACGCTTATTGTGAATACCACATGGAAGAGTGAGGCCACTCCATTAAGAACTGCACTTCTTTCAAAAGAAAGGTGTAGGGTTTACTAGAAAAAAGAGTGATCAAGATTGAGCAAGGTCTTAGACCTAATGTGGGGGCCAACCCACTTTCTAATCATGTCAAACCAAGAGTGAATGCGATAATCGATAAAAAAGGCTATTAGATTAAAAGAAGTGTGAGAGAAGTCAAAACCCTGACGAACAAGGTTTGGCAAGCTTTCATGAAAACTAGAATAGTAATAGATAACAAAAGTCAAGGAAGAAATGCCATTGATACATCTTGCTGCCACTATAGTCAAGAACACGACTTCCAACATTGTATACTATTCTTGGAGATGGTCCAAAGGATGATGGATCATCCAAAATCGAGTTCTACAAATAGTGGGATAGACATGACTATCCATCTATCAATGCTACTGACGAGGAGAGACCCACCGATGGTCAGATCTCTAGTTATCTATTTCTTATAGGTATAAGAAAAAGAGCTAATGAAGGTTTTAGGCAATACGCTATAAGATGGATGGAAGAGGCTACCCATATCCATCCTTTACTGATAGAAAAAGATATGATTGTTAGATTCATTGGTGCATTACTAGCCCCTTATTACAAAAAGGTAGCGAGAAGCTTCCCGAAGAACTTTGCGAATATGGTCATACTTTGTGGGAAGATCGATGAGGCAATGAAAAATGAACTAAGTAGAAAAAATATTTGTAAGGACAAAGGGAAAGGAAAATAAAGGCTTGTAAGCAATCAAAATCCAGCACTGAAGCTAGTTCATCTCAGACTCACGCTGAGTTAGACCTACAAAAGATGATCATTGAAGAAAACTACAAGATTATGGAAAACATAAAAAAAGTACAGATGCTAATGAATTTGGTTTGGAAAATCCTGGTGCAAGCTAAGCTACTTAATGCAACCGAGAAGACAGAGGAAAAAATTAACAACTACTATGATTTCCATACTGTTTGCAGCCATACTTTTCAAACATGCAAAGAGTTTTGCATAATGGTTCAAAGGATGATGAACAAGTGTAGCATCAAATTCTATGATGAAAAGCAAACCACACATACTGAGTCTGCAAATGCAACATCATCCATCAATACACTAGAAGAAGAAGATTGCAATCTCTTTACGAGATTGAAAGGCTGTTGATTTTGTACGATAATCGATCAAGAGTTAAAGTGGACCCTATTTAGCCTCAGATGATCATTCAACTTCCATCTCCCTTCCTGCGTAAAGATAATAAGGTAGTTTCATGGAACTACGAAAGCAAAACCTTGGACATCGAAGAATCTAGCCAGCAAGCAGTAAGCATTGACCTTTTAGGGGCAAGTCACCTAACTCAGAGCGACCAATGTTATTCCCTAATAGCATCAAAAAATGGCACTTAGCAAGAAAATGCTAATCTCATTTCTTAAACATCGAAGTCTGCAACCAAAAACTCAAAATCGATATCTATCAAGGATCGATTAAGTGAGAAACAAGCTAGTGAATTCCTCAAATTCATCAAGCACAGTGAATATGGCATCATCGATCAGTTGAACAAGTAGCCTACCAAGATATATGTGTTATCACTGCTATTGAATTTAGAAGCTCACAAGAATGCCCTCCTCAAGGTTTCGAATGAGGCCTATGTCCCTATCGACATCTTTAGAGGTCAGTTGGATCGCCTAGTGAACAACATCACCCCTAACAATTACATATCTTTCAGTGATGATGAAACCTCACATAGAGGAAGAGGAAATTATAAGGCCGTCCATATCACCACATATTGTAAAGACACCACATTGCCCAAGGTGTTTATTCATAATAGGTGAGCTTTAAATGTAATGCCCATGTCATGCTTGAACAAGCTCCCTATTGATACATCTCATACCCATAATAGTCATATGATTATGTGAGCATTTGATAGAACTTGTCGAAACATTGTTGGGAACATCACTATTCCACTCTAAATCGGCCTATGTACTTATGAAGTTTACTTCCATATGATGAACATTGCTCTATCATATAATTGGATATTGGAGAGGCCACGGATTTATTCGGCTAGGGCAGTACCATCATCTTTGCACCAAAAGTTAATTCATCATGGAGAATAAAATTGTCAGTATCAGAGGGGAAGAAGATATAATTGTTGCTACCTCAACTGATACCCCATATCTTGAACCTGATAAAGGTATCCCAGAATCCTCTTTCCAATCCTTTGAGTTTGTCAATGCTACTTATATCAAAGAAGGGCTGCTAATAGTTCAGCGCTACTTATCAAAAAGTACTCATATGGGTTTAAAGTTGACTATCGACAAAAGTGCCCAGGTAGGAAAGGGACTCAAAAAACACTTTCAAAGAATTGCTAAAGCTTTAAAAGTGGTCAACTAGATCGACAAAAGAGGGTTGGGATTCAAGCCCAATGCACAGCTGAAAAGAAAGCAAGCTAAGAGAACAGCAAAAAAAGAATGGCCCATTTGTCAGGACGAGACACAAAAGATGAACCAATGATGTTCCCACCACTTTAAGAAAATTTTTATCTAGGGAGACATGTAAATACTGGCTCCACTAATGCTGTGATAATATTGAACAAGGCATTTGAAGATATCTCTATCAATGTAATTGATGAGCCAGAGATGTCAACTATAAGTTTAGAGACTAGTCTGTGCCTTTCAGGGTTTGTTCTAAGTGTTTGGATTTAGACTAAGATTCCTATACTGTTTAAGTCTATTTTAACGTAACGTTATGAACTAAACCTACATGCTCTTGCCTAAAAGCATTGTATGATCCTTTGTATAGGTAACTTTGATTAAGTATTATCAATGAAAATGACTGAACATTTTGCATCCATTATTTGTGGTCATAGTTCTTGTCAACCTTAGACCTTTCTTTATATATTTTTCCACTTATATTGTTGTTTTTTCATATTTCAGGAATCCCGATGAAGGTGACATAAATCTTCATATTGAAACTTTAAAAATTGATTTTAAGCAACCAATCTGTGTTAGTGAGAACAAATCTGAAGATGATCCTGAAGAGAACCCCATACCTTTAGACCTATTGAGATTAGTTGAGTAGGAAGAAAAATGGATATTACCTCATGAAGAATCCACTGAAACCAAAAACCTTAGAATAGAGGAAGATCGAAAATATATTAAGATCAAAACCTTCATAAAGCCATCAACTCGAGTGAAACTAATAAGTTTCTTTCAGGAATATTGAAATGTGTTTGCTTGGTCCTATTAAGGCATGCCTGGACTAGATACCAACATTGTGGTTCATAAACTTCCTCCCAAACCTGAATGCAAACAGATCCAACAAAAGTTAAGGAGGATGAAACCAGAAATGCTTTTTAAGATCAAGGAAGAAGTCAAGAAACAATTTAAAGTGGGATTTCTTGAGGTAGCTAAATATCATGAATGGGTAGTCAACATAGTCCTAGTTTCTAAGAAAGATAGTAAAGTGCGAATGTGTATGGACTACAAGGACTTAAACTGAGCCAGCCCTAAGGATAATTTTTCTCTGCCTTACATTGATACCCTAGTAGACAACATTGCCAAATATGCCTTATTTTCTTTCATGGATGGGTTCTCGAGCTATAATCAAATCAAAATGGTAGTCGAAGACATGGAAAAACCACCTTTGAAACAATATAGGGAACTTTTTGCTATAAAGTGATGCCCTTAGGGCTGAAAAACATCGAGGTAACTTATCCAAGGGCCATGGTAACATTGTTCCATGATCTCATGCATAAGGAAATTAAGGTCATGTGGATGATATGATTGCTAAGTCAACAAAAGAGAGTGAGCATGTTGCCAACCTACGAAAACTCTTCAAAAGGCTTCGTAAATACCAGCTCAAGCTAAATCCTACCAAATGCACATTTGGCGTCACCTCTGATAAATTGTTAGGGTTCATTGTGAGTGAGAAAGGAATAAAGGTGGACCTTGACAAGGTTAAGGCAATTTAAAACCTACCATCACCTCAAACTCAAAAGAAAGTGAGAAGTTTCTTAAGAAGAGTTAACTACATAGCCCGATTCATATCTTAGTTGATCAATAAATACGATCCGATCTTTAAGCGGTAGAAAAAACAAAATCCTAGAAAATAGGATCAAGAATGCCAAAAAGCTTTTGATAAGGTTAAACATTACTTTTTAAACCTTCCATTACTTATGCCACTAGTGCCCAAATGACCATTAATCCTGTACCTATCAATCCTAGACAAGTCAATGGGTTATGTGTTAGGATAACATGATGAATCAGGAAAAAGGGAGCAGGCTGTCTATTACTTGAGCAAGAAGTTTATAGAATACGAAAATAATTATTCATTCGTAGAGAAGCTATGTTGTGCTTTAGCTTGGACAGCCTAAAGGTTAAGGCAATACATGCTATACCATACTACATGGTTAATTGCCAAGCTTGATCCCATCAAGTATTTGTGTGAAGCCCCCGCCTTATCTAGGATATTAGCCAGATGGTAAATTATGCTTTCTAAGTACGACATTGTGTATGTGAACTAGAAAACCATTAAAGGTAGTGTAATAGCAGACTTTTTGGCAAGTTGAGCCACAGATGACTATCAGCCTTTAAACTTTGAGTTTCTTGAAGAAAACCTAATGTGCATATCTGAAGTAGAGAATACTATCAAGTGTGTATCATCATGGAAAACATACTTTGATGGAGCTTCAAATGCATTGGGGCATAGGATTAGGGCAATTGTCATTCCACCCAAGGGAAACATTACCCTTTCACAGCCAAATTGAACTTTGACTGCACCAACAACATAGTCAAATACAAGGCCTGCATCATGGGAATCCAAGCAACCATTGAAAGGGGCATTCAAACACTGTAAGTGTTTGGAGATTCAGCCCTTGTCATTTACCAACTAAAGGGAGAACGGCAAACATGTGATGCTAAACTGATCCATAATAGGAATTTGATATCGGAGCTCAAGAAAGAGTTTGATGATATTAGCTTTCAACATCTACCTTAAGAAGAAAACCAAATTGCTAATGCATTGGCCACTTTATCTTCCCTGTTTAAAGTCAATTGAGGATTGGACATTGCTCCTATCTAAATGAGTATCTACTCAACCCCAGCACATTGCTAGAATATTAAAGAAGAGAAGGATGGTTTGCCATGGTATCATGACATCCTTCAGTACATCAAGGATCAACAGTACCTAAAAGTTACCACTGAAGATGATAAGAGAACCATCAGATGATTAGCTGTGAACTTCATTTTGGATGGTGAGATGTTATACAAGAAAGGCTGGGATCAGGTGTTACTCGATACGTGGATGCCTCTGAAGCCAAAAGAATACTTGAAGAAGTTCACGAAGGAATTTATGGTATGCATGCTAATGGACACCAAATGGCAAGACAAGTCATGCGATCAAGTTATTTTTAGTTGGCTCTTAAAAAAGGCTACATTAACTATGCTTAAAAGTGTCGCAAGTGCTAAATCTACGCTGACAAGATCCATGTCCCATCGATACCTCTACATGTTATGATAGCTCCTTGGCCCTTTTCTCTGTGGGGCATGGACATGATTAGACCGATTACCTCCAAGGCTTCTAATTGGCATTGCTTCATTTTGGTTGCAATCGATTATTTCACCAATTGGGTAGAGCAAGCTTCTTATGCCAACATCACTAGATCTATCGTATGCAAATTTGTGAAATGTGACATCATCTGTAGATATGGTCTTCCTGAACAAATGATTACTGATGATGCACACAATCTAAAAAATAAGATGATGCAAACAGTCTGCTCTCAGTTCAAAATTCAACATTGAAACTCCATCCTGTACCATCTAAAGATCAACGGAGCAGTTGAACAGCCAACAAAAATATCGAAAAGATAGTTGAAAAGATGGCTGAGATGTATAAAGATTGGCATGAAAAATTACCTTTTGCTTTACATGCTTAACACACGACCGCACAAACTTCTAAAGGTGCTACCCTATTTTCCTTGGTCTACGGCATGGAGGCTACCTTGCCAATTAAAGTTGAAATACATTTACTTAGAGTCTTGATAGAATCGTAACTTGAAGAGGCTGAATGAATTAAAAACCAATACGAGTAGCTCAATCTCATTGAAGAAAAAAGAATCAAAGCTATCTGTCATGGACGAATGTATTCAAAGTGCATGATGAGAGCCTATGATAAGAAGGTTCGTCCTCATCAATTTCAAAAAGGTGACTTGGTGCTCACACAAATTCTCCTGATACATAAAGATATTCATAGAAAATAGACCCCAAATTAGAGAAGGCTATAGGTAGTGAAATGCGTATTCTCTGGAAGAGCCGCAATCTTAATCGAGATGGATGGTGGTGACCCGTCTAACCCCGTGAACTCTGATTCTATTATAAAATACTATGCTTGAA
>JBBYHK010360627.1:0-24409 GCA_038382065.1 Adansonia grandidieri | reverse complement strand
GTTTATATTTTAAATAGTTATCTCATACATCAATGATGAAATAAAAAAATTCACAAGGTTAATGAAATGACACATATTTGATTCTATTAATCCCCCTATGAATTTTTTTTATTTTACTATTAGTATATAAAATAATTATCATTATTTTATACAAGTGCACATAATATCCCCAAGAAATTGCCATTGTAGATTCTTTCTTTGGCTTATATATATAATCATAATTTTTTTATTCCCATTATAACCTATTTTGAGATTAATTCTCGAAATGTGCTTTTCTTTATTCATGTTAAGAACTCGCCCCCAGCATCCATTGGCTTCCTCTTCAATTTGGAGGGGCCAATGTCAGGCAAGGTCATAGCCTTGCCAAATTTTTTTTGGCAAGGTTGTCACAACATGCCCGAGGGTGGATCCTCCCGGATCTATGGGTGTATATGACTTAAAATATTTTTTTGACTTGGAAATGTCTTCTTGACCAAGACTTTTCCTTCATGATGTGATGAGAATAAGAAAGTACAGATTCTTGACTTATGATATAGTGAAAGGGATGATAAGATGAATCGTTCATCTTATTGGTCTCGGATGACCATCATGAAATGGCCAACGCTTGGAGTTGACATAAATCATTTTGGGCTAGGCATGATCGGATGCCTATTGAAGCCTATGTCTTGAGTTACAAAACTCAAAACATCGATTCCGTGGTCTACTTAGTACAAAGATTCGCCATTTGGGTTAGGGAGTTGGTTACGCATGATGAGGCATAAACCCCTTTGTGACACCCGAAATCAATACCTTACTAGCTATGTCTTATCTCGATTTTGATTCTTTCGATCTTAACTTGTCACTATTATGATATAACCCCCTTTTAATGTATGAATTTTATAGAAATACAAATCTAGATTTTGATGAAAAGATTTAATCTCATATATGCCTCGAAAAAATGGGGAATATGGAGATTTACAATAAAAATAACCTTTGGATTTTACTTTGAAAAATGAAATATCCCTTTTGGGTACTGGAGAGATACCCATACGAAACATTACCTTTAGTTTTATTTGAAATGATTGGAAAAACATGATGCAAATATTCATTACAAAGAAATCATGTTAGTAAGACAACAAATGGAGTAGTATAACATGGATCATTCAATGCAATGATAAAAAAAGGGATGGACTATTGGAATTTATCTTGCAATTGGCATCGATTATCTGGGAATAACCAAATCAATAATTTTTTAGATGCATCCAGGTTCTTTGATTAAACGAGGTTTGTTTGACACATTCATGGAAATCTAGGAAGGAGAAAAATTTAATTGTAGTTGAAAGATAGGGTTAGAGTATCCCTTCGGAAAGATGAGGTTGGAGTATCCTCATGGATGACAAATAATTTTGACAAAGGAAGATTTTTAAATCTTGTCAATTTTGAAAAATAAGGTTAGAGTATCCCTTCGGAAGGTCAGGGTTGGAGTATCCTCGTGGATAACAAATAATTTTGGCAAAGGAAGATTTTCAAATCTTGACAATTTTGAAAAGCATGGTTGGAGTTTCTCCTTGGAAGGTTAGGGTTAGAGTATCCCCAAAAGTGACATATCTGACACTCTTTAAAGAAGTTGAGTTAGAAAACTTACGTTGGCAAAACTTTGTGATTCAAAAAATGAGTGAGCATTTTGACAATTTTTGGTAAAAAAATTATTATGAATGAGAATGGTAAAGATGTAAAAAAAATATATTTGTGCCTTGATACAAGCTTGTGGGAGGTCAAAGCATGTTTTTAAGTTTGATCAGGGTGATATGGAGACATATGAATGTCTTAAGATGAAATTCAAGGAAACAACTTAATTTTGACCATGACCAAAAAATAGGGGACAACACCACACGATCTCACTTTTTAAATTTATTCTAAATTGGTTTGAAGGCTTTAGAGGGTGGACAAGATACCTTTATAAAGGTAAATCGATGATGGTCAATCTGAAAAATATTCCCAATGTCCCAAAGAGTCACTTTCCGAGGAATAAATTTTCATGTTCAGATTAATTTTGCTACTGGCAGAGCATACGAGGGACAACGAGTGTCAAAATTTGAAAAATCATTTTGGACTCATTTGCTATCAAAAAATTACAAATAATCCATTTTCAGAAAGGGAATTTCATGAACTTTTTAGGAAAAATACTGAATGGATTTGGAAAAATCGTTTAGTGGGCCTCAAGGGCCCAACCATAATGCAGTTTGTTCACTCTAGGGATTTTGGACAATCTAGGTTTGAAAAATCATAACTTTTTCATCCAGACTAATCCGGGGATGAACAAGACATTGTTTTAAAGATATTTTGACACACTTTTAAAGAAAAATATTATAAATTCATGAAAAATCATATGGGATTTTAAAATGATTTTTCAATTTGTATCAGTGATGCTGCCAATAAGGGACAAAGCAAAGCAGAGGATATATCTTATTTTCTCTAAGTTTACGGGACCAAACTCGAGTCATTGACATTTCAACGTCCATGACTGAAGGGAAAGAGTGGCATGAGCATCACAAACTCATTTGCATAGCCCCAGAGTATTTTAGGATGATGAAATAGCAAGTTGATCATACCGCTCAAGGTTTTGACTAAAAAACAAGGCATGAACATTTTGAGAAGAAGTGTAAGGCCATTTTCATTGCAAAATCAAAAGATTTAAGCTCGTTTAACCAAGATTTCAGATTTGGAAAACTTAATGTTCCCTAAGATATTTTGCTAACTTTAAGAAAAATGCTAAGTTCATGCTAATCCTCATTAGTTGAGGTTAACATGCTTGGCTTAGGGAGGTTTTGAAAATCAATTTTTGATAGCCATCAAACATGCATTAGACAAGGAGAAGACAATGAACATACAAGGGGGTGGCGCAAAACATAAATAGGAATGAAAACTTTACCAATGGTCTTGACAAAGAAAGTGTTATGCATAAATCTCATAGAGTGAAGCATGCTGAAAATGACAATGATTCATGACAAATGCAAGCAACATATAAACATGCTTGAAATATGCTAGGCTAAGAATTCATAAATGGATTAATCATAACAAGATGCATAGATATGGCATAAAATGCATGAGCAAGAGCTATCAAAATAATGAAGATGAAATGAGGCATTTTGCACATCAAATAGGCATTAAGGCATCCAAATCCTAAACTACCACAACCAAAAGCCACAATAATGCATAAGAATCCTAAAAGGGTGATGGAAACATGGATAGCTCACTAAAATGATGAAGATGCTAAAAAACAAAAAATAAAAATGATAAAGTAAGAATTTATACCAACAAAACTTTAATTTTTGGCCAAATAGTTGAAGCAATAGAGATGGCTTGAATTTTCCTCTTTTTCTTGTTGTTAATAAGCAAGAAAAAAAGAGAAACAATGATGTTTTGGTTTTGGTATGGACAAGGGTGATTTTTAGAATGTATAGTGGTTGAGAGTGAATGTTTTAGGGCTGTTTTTGAGTGCTAAGTGAAGAGCTACATGATTTGGTTTTTCTGGATGTATGGATGTGTTTTGGAAGATAAAATTGAGCTAGAATCTCAATGTTCCTCAACTGAGATATAAATAGCTATTTATACTAGCATTTTAGAGCCAGATCGGAGGTGTTTTTGGTTATTTCTCAAAAGGGACAAAATGATGTCAGCTTGATGGCTATAGACTGACTGTAGGGAGCAACTTGCTACCAATGTGATGGACATAGGGTGACTGGTTTAAATGCTGAAATAATTTTCCAGCAAATATGGTGGTTAATGGTGATCTTGGTTAACAAACTAGGAAGAAGTTGGGTGATCATGTGACATTGACCTTTTTGATCTAATTTAGACTTCAAATATGTTTTGATTAATTTAAAAGTCCACATTCATAGTCTAATATGGGTTTTAAACTTTTTTGATGCAAAGAAATGAGTTAAAATCGAGTTTTGGATCAATGGAGGACGAGTCAAAAATTCCTGAATTGTGGAAAATGGCCTGCATGTATCAATACATTGCAGAATGTATCGATACATTTGGTCCAAAAACCTTGAGTCTATTGATGCAATGAACATTGTATCAATACAATGATCATTATATCGATACTATGAACCATTGTATTGATACATGTTGCTATGCATCGATACATTTTTTTACATAATGCATGTTTTGGTTTTGGCGTGGCCTAGTATCGATACATAAGCTCATGTATCAATACATTTACATGTTGTATCAATATAAATGGGGACATTTCAAATTTTTGGATCGTTAGAGCCTTGTATCAATACATGAGAACCATGTATCGATACATTCAAGCAAAATTATGAGTTTTCTCATATCTTTTGTCCATGGACACCTTGAACTAAATCCTTTGATGCCCTATCTTTGCATTTATCTTTGATATGATCCATAGGCCTTCTTGACCTCCTTAAAAAAAAAAAACTTTTTTGTTGAGCGACACATCACCTCTTTTCACATCCATGTCCCAGATTGTTAAAAATTAGCTTGAACAAAATAAGGTGTCTACAGCTGCCCTTCTTTGACCATTGCTGAGAATCAGGAATAGGGTTAAGACAAATAGACACTATTTTGTCTGGGGTGGAATGATACTCCCTAGAACACTTGCAAAAAAAAAATTGTAATTAATATTTCGCTATGATAAATGTAGTATATTTACAGTGATCCTGATAGAGGTTTAAGTGAATTTTGGAGGGTTTGCCCTCCCTACTAGGGTGTTAGGTTTTCTAAGGTTTCCCCTTAGGCAGGTGTAGAGTAACGTGGATTTTGATATGGGTGCCACCGACTTGTATGGACTTTGACTTAAATTTGGGTGCCATCAGCTCATGTGGGCTTTGATTCAAGTGCTGCCAGTTTATGCAAGCTTTGACTTATACTTGGGTGCCACCAGCTCGTGTGGGCTTTAATTTGAGTGTTGTAAACTTATGCAGACTTTGACTAAGACTTAAGTGCCATTAGCTTGTATGCGCTTTGAACCGAACTTAAGTGCCACTAACTTGTGTAGGCTTTGACTCGAGTATCGTCAGCTTGTGCGGGCTTTGACTTAGACTTGAGTGCCACTAGCTTGTGTGGGCTTTGACTTAAACGCGGGTGCCACTAGTTTGCATGGGCTTTGAAAAAGTGCCACTGACTTATGGGCTTTGAAAAGGTTTCAAAAGTGCCACCTATGGGCTTTGAAAATAGTGCCACTGATTCTGGGCTTTGAAAAAGATGCCACTGACTTATGGACTTGAAGGGGTGTCACTAACTTGTAGGCTTTAAAAAGGTGCCAATGACTTATGGGCTTTAAAAAGGGTGCCAGTGACTTGTGGGCTTTGAAAAGGTGCTAGTGACTTGTGGGCTTTAAAAAGGTGCCACTGACATGTGGGCTTCGAAAAGATGCCACTAACTTGTGGGCTTCGAAAAAGGTGCCACTAGCTTATAGGCTTCGAAAAAGTGCCACTAACTTGTGGGCTTTAAAAAGGTGCCACTGACTTTTGGGCTTCGAAAAAGGTGCCACTGACTTATAGGCTTTGAAAAAGTGCCACTGGCTTATGGGCTTTGAAAAGGGTGCCACTGACTTGTGGGCTTCCAAAAATATGCCATTAACTTATGGGCTTCGAAAAGGTACCACTGACTTGTGGACTTCAAAAAAGGTGCCACTAACTTATGGCCTCGAAAAGGCACCACTAACTTGTGGGCTTTGAAAAAGTGGGCTTAAAAAAGGTACCACTGACTTATCAACTTCGAAAAGGGTGCCACTCACTAGTGGGCTTCGAAAATGTGCCACTAGCTTATGTGCTTTGAAAAGATGCCACTAACTTGTGGGCTTTAAAAAAGGTACCACTAACTTGTGGGCTTTAAAAAGGTGCCACTGGTTTATGGGCTTTGAAAAAGTGCCACTGACCTGTGGGCTTTGAAAAAGGGTGCCACTGACTTATGGGCTTTGAAAAGGTGTCATTGACTTGTGGGCTTTAAAAAAGTGCCCCTTACTTGTGAGCTTTGAAAAGGGTGCCACTGACTTGTGGGCTTCGAAAAAAGTGCCACTGACTTATGGGCTTTGAAAAGGTGCCACTGACTTGTGGGCTTTAAAAGGATGACCCAGACTTATAGGCTTTAAAAAAGTGTTGCTAACTTATAGGATTTAAAAAGGGTGCCACAACTTGTGGGCTTGAAGGGGTGCTACTGACTTGTGTGCTTTAAAATGGTGCCACTCACTTATGGCTTTGAAAATGGTGCCACTGACTTATGGGTTTTGAAAAGGTGCTACTGACTTGTAGGCTTTAAAAAGGGTGCCACTGACTAGTAGGCTTGCAAAAGGGTGCCATTAACTTATGGGCTTTAAAAAGGTGCCACTGACTTATGGGCTTTATAAAGAGTGCCATTGACTTGTTGGCTTGAAAAATATGCCACTGATTTATGAGCTTTGAAAAGGGTGCCACTGACTTGTGGGCTTCTAAATGGTGCCCCTAACTTATGCGCTTTAAAAAAGGGTGCCATTGACTCATGGGCTTCGAAAAGATGCCACTAACTTATGGGCTTCGTAAAGGTACCACCAACATGTAGGCTTTGAAAAGGGTGCTACTGACTTGTGGGCTTTGAAAAGGTGCCATGAACTTGCAGGCTTTGAAAAGGTGCCATTGACTTGTGAGTTTTGAAAAGGTGCCATTGACTTGTGTGCTTCAAAAGGTGCCACTGACTTGTGGGCTTCGAAAAGGTTCCACTGACTTTGTGAGTTTTGAAAAGGGTGCCACTAACTTATGGGCTTTGAAAAGGGTGCCACTAACTTGTGGGCTTTGAAAAAGATGCCACTGACTAGTGGGTTTTGAAAAGGTGCCCCTGACTTATATGCTTCACAAATGTGCCACTGACTTATGGACTTCCAAAGAGGTGCCAATGAATTATGAGCTTAAAAAAGGTGCCACAAACTTATATGCTTCGAAAAGCTTTATAGGCTTTAAAAAGGTGCCACTGACTTGTGGGCTTCAAAAAAGGTGCCACTGATTTGTGTGCTTCGAAAAGGTGCCATTGACTAGTGTGCTTCAAAAAGGTGCTATTAACTTATGGGCTTCAAAAAGGGTGCCCCTGATTTATGGGCTTTGAAAAGGGTGCCACTAACTTATGGGCTTTAAAAAGATGCTACTGACTTGTGGGCTTCAAAAAGATGCCAATGACTTGTGGGCTTTGAAAAAGTGCCACCAACTTGTGAGCTTTGAAAAGGGTGCCATTGACTTATGGGCTTTGAAAAGGTGCGACAGACTTATGGGCTTCAAAAAGTTGCCACTCACTTGTGAGCTTTTAAAAAGATGCCACTGCCTTATGGGCTTTGAAAAGGTGCCACTATCTTCGTGGGTTTTGAAAAGGGTGCCACTGATTTATGGGCTTCAAAAAAGGTGCCACTAATTTGTTGGCTTTAAAAAGGGTGCCACTAACTTGTTAGCTTGGAAAAGGTGCCTTTGACTTATGCGCTTTAAAAAGGGTGCCTCTGACTTGTGGGCTTTAAAAAAGTGGCCTTAACTTATGGGTTTGGAAAATGGTGCTACTGACTTATAGGCTTTGAAAAGGTGCCACTAACTTGTGGGCTCAAAAAGGTCCCACTGACTTATGGGCTCCGAAAAGGTGCTACTGACTTATGGGCTTTGAAAAAGGTGCAACTGATTTATGGGCTTTGAAAAAGGTGCCACTTACTTGTGGGCTTCATAAAAGGTGCCACTGACTTATGAGCTTCGAAAAGGTCCACTGACTTGTGGGCATAGAAAAGATGCCACGACTTGTGGGCTTAAAAAATGTGCCACTGACTTGTGGGCTTCAAAAAGGGTGCCACTGACTTATAGGCTTTGAAAAGGGTGCCACTAACTTATTCACTTCGAAAAGGTGCCACTAACTTGTGGGCTTTAAAAAGGGTGCCCTGACTTGTGGGCTTTGAAAAGGGTGCCATTGACTTGTGGGCTTTCAAAAGGTGCTACTGACTTGTAGGCTTTGATAAAGGTTCCACTAACTTGTGAGCTTTGAAAAAGGTGCCACTGACTTGTAGGCTTTAAAAAGGGTGCCCCTAACTTATGGGCTTTGAAAAAGTGCTCCCTGACTTATAGGCTTTAAAAAGGGTGCCATTGACTTATGGGCTTTTGCGAGCTTCGAAATGGTGCCACTGACTTGTGAACTTTGAAAGGGTGCAACTGATTTATGGGCTTTACAGGGGTGCCACTGACTAATGGGCTTCAAAAAGGTTGCAACTGACTTGTGAGTTTTGAAGAAGGTGCCACTACTAGTGGGCTTCAAAAAGGGTGCCACTAACTTGTGAGCTTTGAAAAGTGCCACTAGCTTATGGGCTTTGAAAAGGGTGCCACTAACTTGTTAGCTTGGAAAAGTGCAACTGACTTATGGACTTTGAAAAGGGTGCCACTTACTTGTGTGCTTTGAAAAGACTGCCACTGACTTATGGACTTGGAAGAGATGCCTCTAACTTATGAGCTTTGAAAAGGGTGCCACTAACCTATGGGCTTCAAAAAGGATGCCACTGACTTATGGGCTTGCAAAAGATGCCCTTAACTTATGGGCTTTGAAAAGGGTGCCACTAACCTATGGGCTTCCAAAAGGTGCCACTGACTTTTGGGCTTCAAAAAATGTGCCACTGACTTGTTGGCTGGGAAAAGGTGCCACCGACTTATGGGCTTTGAAAATGGTGCTACTGACTTGTGGGCTTTAAAAATGTGCCCCTAACTTGTGGGCTTAAAAAAAAGTGCCACTGACTTGTGTGCTTTGAAAAGATGCCATTGACTTGTGGGCTTTGAAAAGGTTCGACCGACTTGTAGGCTTTGAAAAGGGTACCATTGACTTGTGGGCTTTGAAAAGATGCCATAAACTTATGGGCTTTGAAAAGGATGCCATTGACTTGTGGGTTTCGAAAGGGTGCCACTGACTTGTGGGCTTTGAAAAGGTGCCACTGACTTGTGAGCTTTAAAAAAGGGCCACTGACTTGTGGGCTTCAAAAAGATTTCACTGACTTTGTAGGCTTTGAAAAGGGTGCCACTGACATATGGGCTTTAAAAAGGTGCCACTGACATGTGGGCATTGAAAAAGGTGCCACTGACTTGTGGGCATTGAAAAAAATGCCATTGACCTGTGGGTTTTGGAAAAGGTGCCCCTGCCTTGTAGGCTTAAAAAATGTGTCACTGACTTGTGGACTTAAAAAAGAGTGCCACTAACTTGTGTGCTTCGAAAAAGGTGCCACTAACTTTATGTTTCGAAAAGGTGCCACTGACTTATGTGTTTCGAAAAGATGCCACTGACTTGTGGGCTTTGAAAAGATGCCACTAACTTGTGGCTTTCGAAAAAGGTGCCACTTACTTGTGGCCTTCAAAAAGGTGCCACTGCCTTATGGGCATCGAAAAAGTGCCACTAACTTGTGGGCTTCGAAAGAAGTGCCACTGACTTATGGGCTTTGAAAAGGGTACCACTAATTTATGGGCTTTGAAAAGGTGCTACTGACTTGTGGGCTTCGAAAAGGGTGCTACTGACTTGTGGACTTTGAATGGGTGCCCCTAACTTGTTGGCTTTGAAAAAATGCCCCTGACTTGTGGGCTTCAAGGGGTGCCACTAACATGTGGATTTTGAAATGGTGCTACTGACTTATGGGCTTTGAAAAGGTGCTACTAACTTATGGGCTTCGAAAAGGGTGCCACTAACTTGTGCCATTGACTTGTGGGCTTTGAAAAGGTTGCCACTGATTTGTTGGCTTTAAAAGGGTGCCACTGACTTATTGGCTTAGAAAAGTTGCCATTGACTTGTGGGCTTTAAAAAGGTGCCCTTAACTTATGGGCTTGGAAAATGGTGCTACTGGCTTGTGGGCTTCGAAAAGGTGCCACTGACTTATGGGCTTTGAAAAGGTGCTACTAACTTATGGGCTAACTTGTGGGCTTCGTAAAGGGTGCCACTGATTTATAGACTTCGAAAAGGTGCCACTGACTTATGGGCATCAAAAAGGTGCTACTGACTTGTGGGCTTTGAAAAGGTGCCATTGACTTGTGGGTTTTAAAAAAGGTGCCACTGACTTAAGGGCTTTGAAAAGGGTACCACTGACTTATTGGCTTCGAAAAGGTGCCACTGACTTGTGAGCTTTAAAAAGGGTGCCACTGACTTGTGAGCTTTAAAAAGGGTGCCACTGACTTATGGGCTTTCAAAAGGTGCCACTGACTTATGGGCTTCGAAAAGGGTGCCATTGACTTGTGAGCTTCGAAGAGGGTGCCACTGACTTATGGGCTTCGAAAAGGGTGCCCCTAACTTGTGGGCTTTGAAAAAGTGCCCCTGACTTATGGGCTTTAAAAAGGGTGCCACTGACTTGTAGGCTTTTGTGGGCTTTGAAATGGTGCCACTAACTTGTGGGCTTTAAAAGGGTGTAGCTGACTTATGGGCTTTGCAAAAAGGGTTCCACTGACTAGTGGGCTTCAAAAAGGTTGCAACTGACTTGTGGGCTTTGAAAAGGGTGCCACTAACTTGTTGGCTTGGAAAAGGTGCAACTGACATATGGACTTTGAAAGGGGTGCCACTGACTTGTGTGCTTTGAAAAGGCTGCCACTGACTTATGGGCTTGGAAGAGGTGCCCTTAACTTGTGGGCTTTGAAAAGGTGCCCCTAACTTGTGGGCTTTAAAAAAGGGTGCCACTAACTTGTGTGCTTTGAAAAGATGCCACTGACTTGTGGGCTTTGAAAAGGTGCCACTGACTTGTAGGCTTCGAAAAGGTGCCATGAACTTATGGGCTTTGAAAAGGGGCTACTGACTTATGGCCTTTGAAAAGGTTTCACTGACTTTGTGGGCTTTGAAAAGGGTGCCACTGACATGTGGGCTTTAAAAAGGTGCCACTGACATGTGGGCTTTGAAAAGGTTGCCACTAACTTGTAGGCTTTGGAAAAGATGCCGCTGACTTATGGGTTTTAAAAAGGTACCCCTGACTTGTGGGCTTTGAAAAGTTACGACTGACTTATGGACTTCAAAAAGGCTACCATTGACTTGTGTGCTTTAAAAAGGCCGCCACTGACTTTATGTTTTGAAAAGGTGCCACTGACTTATGTGTTTCAAAAAGGTGTCACTAAATTATGGGCTTTGAAAAGGTGCCACTGACTTGTGGCCTTCGAAAATTTGCCACTGACTTATGGGCATAAAAAAGGTGCCACTAACTTATGGGCTTCAAAAGGGTTGCCACTGACTTATGGGCTTTAAAAAGGGTGACACTGACTTATGGGCTTTAAAAAGGTGGTACTAACTTATGGGCTTCGAAAAGGGTGCCACTGACTTATGGACTTTGAATGGGTGCCCCTAACTTATGGGCTTTGAAAAAGTGCCCCTGACTTGTGGGCTTCAGGGGGTGCCACTGACTTATGGGCTTTCAGATGGTGCCATTGACTTGTTGGCTTTGAAAAGGGTGCCACTGACTTATTGACTTTGAAAAGGGTGCCATTGACTTATTGGCTTTGAAAAGGGTGCCACTGACTTGTTGGCTTAGAAAAGGTGCCTTTTACTTATGGGCTTTGAAAAGGGTAGCTCTGACTTATGGGCTTTGAAAAAGGTGCCTCTGACTTATGGGCTTTTAAAGGGTGCCATTGACTTGTGGGTTTTGAAAAGGTGCCCCTAACTTGTGGGCTTGGAAAAAGGTACTACTAACTTATGGGCTTGGAAAAAGGTGCTACTAACTTCTGGGCTTCGAAAATGTGCCACTGACTTGTGGGCTCAAAAAAGTGCCACTGACTTATGGGCTTCGAAAAGCTGCTACTGACTTGTGGGCTTTGAAAAAGCTGCAACTGACTTATGGGCTGACTTGTGGGCTTCAAAAAGGTGCACTGACTTGTGAAAGCATGGGTTGATTTTTGGTTAGCTTAAAATGGTTTTTCTTGATATGTGGCTTGTGAAAGCAAGAAATAGTTTGGTGTATGGTCATGTCGAACGGGTGTTTAGATGCAAAAAGTGCATGGTTTTGACAATAAAGGCATGAGCAGAGTTCCCTGTGCTTTTCTTTTCCTTTCAATGTAATATCAAAATGTCCTGATGCATATTTCAGTTGATTATTAAATATTATCAATTAAATGACAAGTGCAATGTGAATTGTACAAGGGTTAAAAGAAACAAGGTAATATTTATTCATGACAACAAAGAGACACAACTTGGTATACAATTTGACAAACAAGTGATTCGGTGGTAAAAAGTATGATCTTTTGGGTGGAAGATGCCTCAGACGATCACGACATGGATGTTGTTTAGGTGTTTTTAAGGATATTTCTCGAACAATAAATGTGACTAGTATAAGCTTATCTTTGAAAGATCCCTAAGATTCCTTTGCATTGTCTTATAGGTGCTCTCAGTTCATGCCCCATCAAAATTGATCTTCTTAAGTTGCCCCTGTGGGTTTTCAACAGTAGTCGGGTTGGTTGCCCAGATGCCCTTTTCGGATTTTCATCTAGACCCCTTTTTGTTTTCTTTTTTTTTTGTTTTTGTTTTTTGTTTTTTTTTTTGTTGTTTTTTTTCTCTTTTTTTTGAAGGATGCCTTTTTAGGTTTTTGCCCTCTACTTGTAATATTTCTTGATGGAATCTAAGTTGACTAGGTTGGGCAAGGCATTGCCGTCCATTTCTGACAAGATTAGGGCCCCTCTAGAGAAGGCTTGCTTCACGACATACGGTCTTTCCCAATTAGGGGTCCACTTGCCCTGTGCACCTTTGTGAATTGGGAGGATCTTCCTCAATACCAATTTGCCTAGGTGAAATTGTTGTGGGTGCATCTTTTTGTCGTGGGCTCGGATCATGCATCTTTGATACATTTAGCCATGGCAGATGGCTTTCATGTATTTTTCCTTGATGAGGTTGAGCCGGTTGTATCTATTCTTGACCCATTCAGCCCCTTCAAGTTTGGTTTCCATCAATACTCTGAGAGAAAGGATCTCGACTTTGATAGGTAATATAGCTTCCATCCCATAGACAAGGGAGAATGGAGTAGCGCTCGTGGAAGTGCAAACTGAGGTCCGATAGGCATGAAGTGCAAAGGATAGCTTCTCATGCTAGTCTTTGTAACTCTCGGCCATTTTTTTAACTATTCTTTTGATGCTTTTGTTGGCCACCTCGATTGCCAAATTCATTTTTGGGTGATAGGGGACAGAATTATGATGTTGGATCTTGAACTGAAAGCAAACCGCTTGCATCATTTTCTTATTTAAGTTGCTTGCACTGTCTGTGATGATTTGGTTCAGGAGACCATATCTACAGATGATATCTCACTTGACAAACTTACAGACGGTCGATCTAGTGACATTAGCATATGAGGCAACCTCTACCCAGTTAGTGAAATAGTCGATTGCCACCAAGATAAAATGATGCCCATTGGAAGTTTTAGGGATGATCGGCCCAATTACATCCATACCCCACATAGAGAAGGGCCATGAGGCCATCATGACTTGAAGTGGCACTAAAGGGACATTGATCTTGTCTGCATAGATTTGACACTTATGACATTTTCGGGCATAATTGATGCAATCTCTCTTGAGGGTCAACTAGTAATAACCTGCTCTCATGATTTGCTTGGCCATCCAATATCCATTAGCATGTGTGCCGCAAATCCATTCATGAAGTTCTTCTAAGATCTTTTTGGCTTTAAGAGTGTTGACACATCTGAGCAATACTTGATCGTGACTTCTTTTGTGTAAGATTTTTCCTTCGAGAAAAAATCCCATAGCTAACCTTTTGATAGTCCTTTTATTAGTCTCAGTTGCATGTTTAGGATATTGCTGATCCTTGATGTAATAAAGGATGTCATAGTACTTTGGCAGGCCATCATTCTCTTTTTCGACACTATGACAATGAACAGGAGTTGTGTAGATGCTCATCTGGATTAAAGCAATATCTGACTCTTGGTTGACTTTAAACATGGATGATAAAGTAGCCAAAGCATCGGCTATTTGGTTTTTTTCTTGAGGTAAATGTTGAAAACTGATATCAGCAAATTCTTTCTTGAGCTCTGCTATTAGCTTCCCATACTGCATCAACTTAGCATCATGAGTTTGCCATTCCCCTTTAAATTAGTAGATGACTAGGGTTGAATTGTTGAACACCTGTAATGTCTTAACATTCTTCTCAATGGCTTCTTGAAGCCCCATGACACAAGCTTCATATTCTGTGATATTATTTGTGTAATCAAAATTTAGCCTTATTGTGAATGAGTAATGACACCATCAGCTGACATCAATATTGCCCCAATTCCATGCCCTAGAGAGTTTGATGCTCCATTAAAATACATCTTTCAAGATTGATCTTAGTTAAAGGCATCTTCATCTTCAGAAATGCACATTAGATCTTTATCTGGGAAGTCAAAATTTAAGGGTCCATAGTCATCTGCCACTCGAATTGCCAAAAAGTTAGCTATCACACTGCCCTTGATGGCTTTTTATCTGACATAGACAATATCATATTCAAAAAGCAGGACTTACCATCTAGCCAACCTTCCTGATAGTGCAGGGGCTTCACATAGATACTTGATAGGATCAAGCCTTACAATCAACCATGTGGTGTGATATAGCATGTACTGCTCGAGTTTCTTGGTTGTCTAAACCAAAGTACAGTACAACTTCTCGATTGCAGAGTAGTTATGCTCAAATTTTGTGAACTTTTTGCTTAAGTAGTAGATTGTTTGTTCCTTTTTTCCTAACTTATTAAGCGGCCTAATACATAACCCATAGACTTGTTAAAGACTGCCAAGTAAAAGATTAAAGGTCGACTAGGCACCGGTGATACCAACACTAGTGGGCTTGAAGATAATGTTTGACTTTATCAAAGGCTTCTTGATATGCCTTATTCCACTCTCCCGAATTTTGTTTGCGAAGAAGCTAAAAGATGGTGTCACATTTGTCAGTGAGCTAGGATATGAATCTAGCAATATAGTTTAGTTTCCCTAAAAAACTTCTCACTTCCTTTTGGGTTTGAGGTGGTGGCATATCTTGAGTAGCTTTGACTTTGTCTGGGTCAACTTTAATCCATTTTTCGCTGACTATAAAGCCTAGAAGCTTACCCAAAGTGACTCCAAAGGTACACTTAGCAGGATTCAATTTTAGTTAAAATTTTAGTAGCTATTCAAAAAGTTTCTAAAGGTCTGTGACATGCTCATCCTCTTTCATTGACTTGGCAATCATATCATCAATGTGGACCTCAATTTCTTTGTGTATCATGCCATGGAATAAGGCTACCATGGCCTGTTGATATGTTGCCCCAGTATGTTTGAGTCCGAAAGGCATGACATTATAGCAAAACGTCCCCTATAAGGTTACAAAAGTTATTTTTTTCATGTTTTCAGGTGCCATCTTGATTTGATTATAGCTCGAGAATCTATCCATGAAGGAGAAAAGAGAATTTTTGGCCGTGTTGTCTACCAGAGTGTCAATGTGGGGTAGAAGGAAGTTATCCTTAGGACTAGCTCAATTCAGATCCTAAATACATTTGTATTTTGTCATCTTTCTGTAGGACTGGGACTATATTAGCAACCCATTTTGGATACTTGGCGACTTCGATAAACCCCACATCAAACTGCTTCTTGACTTCCTCTTTAATTTTTAAGAGCATTTTTGGCTTCATCCCCTTCAACTTTGGCCGGATCAGTTTACATCCAGGCTTGATGGTAAGCTTGTGGACCACTATATTAGTGTCTAGTCTTGGCATGTCTTGATATGACTAAGCAAATACTCTCGATATTCCTGGAGTAATTCTATCAACTTGGTCCTAGTCATTGACTTTATTGAGGTTTCGATTTTAACCTAATTTCGATCCTTCTGAGTACCCAAATTTATTACTTCCGTTGGGTCTATATGGGGTATGATCTGCTTCTTCTCTTGCTTAGCTAATTATAAGAGGTTCGGTGGTACGGAGCTTTCTTCAAAATCTTCTTCAAGATCAACTTCATTAGTGCAAATTGGTTGCTCAAAATCAATCTTCAAAGACCCATCAGGCACATCCATGTCACTATCGTTAAGACACCTAAAAGGGCAAAGAAATAAACATTGCAAATGACACACACACACAACCCAGGGATTTAGATAAGAATAAAGGCAAAAGAGTAATTGAGACCAAGAGATTGAAAAGTGATGTAGGCATACAATATGGAATAATATATGCAAAAGTCATTTCATCGATAATGGTTGATAAAAATGCCCCTTACATAGAACAGCTACTTGCCTTTGGGCGAGGGCAGGTAGGTTTTCATTTCTTGACATTAAATGAAAGGGATAGGAAAAGTGCAGGGGCTTCCATCATGACCTTGTCATCAAAATTAGGTCTTGGTGGAAGGACACAAATTCTATGTCTTGATATCTTGGAGATCGAGGTAGTAGAGGACTTTGTTTAAGATAACCAAGACATCTTTAGCCTTTTGCTCTTCTGGTTGGCTTGAATCGATTTGTCTTCTCGAACAGAATATCTTATGGAGAGACAAGAACATTATTGGCTTTGATTCCCTCTCTTGACCCAATGATCATGTCATCTCCTGGTTACGGATCTTTCTTTCCAGCTATTTTCTTGACTGTACCTTAGCCTTGAATCTTAAACCCCTTTTGTTGACTTGAGTGGTGACCTACAGGGCTCAGGCCATCCCTTGTAGATTTTTGCCAAGCCCTTTTCCAACACGAAAACCTTTGCAATGGTCATTTTAAACTTGAGCGGGTACTTTTTTATAGGTAGGGTTCAACTATTGGCAATCTTTCTCCCACAAATGTTGCATTGATGAACTCGAAGGATTGGAATGATGAATCCAGTGCATCTTCATTAGGCTCTATGTAGATATCCTCAGTGAAAGTAGTGGCTATCATTTTTTTTAGCTTTGATGGTGACTACTTTGTCATCTATCATAAATTTGAGCTTCTAATGAAGAGAGGATAAGACGGCTTTGATGGAGTGTATCCATGGTCTTCCTAATAGGTAATTGTAAGAAGGATTAATATCCATAACTTGAAAGTCCACTTCATATGTGCATGGGCCTATTTAGAGCTGGATTGTGATATTTCCAATTACTCAGCGACATGTTCCATCAAAAGTTTAGACTATGGTGTGGCTACTCTTGATGTTAGACTGATCGACAGGGAGTTTGCTTAATGTCTTCATAGGCATGACATTAAGGGTCAACCCATTATCTATGAGTACTTTAGGCAAAATGCACCCCTTGCAATGGGTAGTGATATGCAGAGCTTTATAACTGCCCCTGCCTCTAGGTGGGATCTCATCATCGATGAAAGAAATGTAATTATCGGCCATAATGTTGTTCACTAGCTGATCCAATTTGTCCACGAAGACGTCCGGTGGCACATATGCTTTATTTAACATCTTCATAATGCATTTTGGTAAACCTCTAAATTAAAGAGCAGAGATAGCATAGAAATCTTTGTAGGTTGTTTACTTAACTGGTCTACAATGCAGTATTCACTGTGCTTGATGAACTTAAGAAACTCTGTGGCTTCTCTTTCATTTACTACTTCCTTGACTTTCTCGGGCTCAAAATTCTTAACTTGGGCCTAAGTGGTACTGGTGCTTGGACATGCATCAACCTTCTGTTTTTCTTGAGTTGAGGGAGCATAACACCTACCACTACGGGTGAGGTGACTAACTCCTGACAGTTCCATTATAGCAGTTGTAGGAGTTAGTTCTTTAATCATCATTACTTGATTCTTGTACTTCCATGGCATAGCTTTGTTTCTCTTATACAAGAATGGTTTAAGTATCTCGACAACTAACTTCGGTGTAGGTGTTGAAAAACTAACCTCAGAACTTGACTTGCCATAAAGAATAAGGGGTTAGTTTCTCCTGTAAGGCGGCTGCATGGTTTTGTCTCCTATCATGTTGATAGATTCAATAGTAAGTGTGATTTCATGATAGAATTCTATCTGGCCTTTATTCATTATTCTTTGAACCATGGACCTAAATGCCTTACATATTTATAGGGTATAACCTACAACTGTGTGAAAGTCACAGAAGTCGTTGAGATTGTCTTCCAATTTTTCTATTGCATTAAGCAACCTGACCTGAATCAATGCCTGCCAGAACAAGAACATTGGCATCCTTACATCCTCTATGCTTGCCATGACTTGATATTTGTTCTTAATGTTAATCATGTCTGTAGCTGGCTCAGTGTGGTTTAGTAAAGGATTAGTGGCAATATTTGGTTCTTAGTTTATCCCGAACTACAAGACTTTTGAGTTAATTAGATTTTGCATATTTTGTTTGAAAGATATGCAGTTCTCAATGTCATGCCCTGCCGCCCCAGCATGTTATTCACAGTAGGCATTAGGGTTGTACCATTATAGGTATGGCGACTTCTTTTTTAGGAAATAGATTAAGGCCACTAAATGATTTTAGAGCAAGGTTTGGTAGAGCTCTTTATAAGTCATAAGAATGGGATCAAAATGTTATCTTTGTTGATTTACACCTTGATTACCAAATGCATTATTGGTTGCTCGATTAGTACTTTGGTGAACTTGTGGAGGGTAGCCTGTGGTAGGTTGGATGGGATTGCAAAAGTTAGGTTGTAGGTTATGGCATTAATTGGCTGAAGGGGTATTGTGATAGGGCGAGAATATAGCATGCTTGGGTAGTGAGGGTCAGGTATTTGATGTCGTTTTGGCTGAGGTAAGTTAGCATAACTTATGGCATTAGCTTCTTCTTCCTTCTTCTTACTGGCAATAGGCTTATTGCTCAATCCAAACATTTCCTCGACAGACATTCTACCACTCTTAACAGCGTCATCAATCATTTCTCCAGAGAGAACTAAGACTATAAATTTCTTGGTGGCATTCCCTACAAGCTTTTCGTAATAAGGAGCACGTAAAGTGTGAATGAAAGTGACTATCATCTCTTTTTCTTAAGGGGAGGCTAGGCTAAGGCTGCTTCTTTTCTCTCCCTTTGGGCATATTTCCTAAAACTTTCAGTGGATTTCTTCTTAAAATTCATCAAGGAAAGTCGATCTGATGCCCAATCTGACACGTGCTGGTATTGATATATAAAGGCCTTAGCCAAGTCGGCCCATGATTGGATTTTCACATTGTCTAGCTCAATATACCATTGAGCTGCTACCCTAGTGAGGCTATGCTAGAAGCAATGGATGAAGAGCTTTTCATCTTTCTAGTACCCAGCCATTTTTTGTAGGTACATTTGGACATGGATGGAAGGGTCGATGGTTCTATTAAACTTTTCAAACTCTAGGACTTTAAGCTTTAGAAGAATAACAAGGTTGGACACTAAAGACAGTGATTGCACGTCAAAAGCTCTAAACTTGTCACTCCCCTCGATAGCTTAAAGGCATTTTTTCAATAGCTAGAATTTATTCCCTTTTTTGCAATCATGGTGGACTTTTGACTTTCTATTTTCTCTAGTTCCTTATGCTCAAGGGTTATTGGATCTACTGATGAGACTCTTGTGTTCACCCCTTGAGTATCGGGAATGAATTAACCTATCGCAATGGGATTTAGGTAGATGACTAGTGGAGCCTAAGTGGTAAGTGTAGGAATGGGCTGTTATTCTTGTCTAGTTTCCCCTGGGGGGGTTATAGATTATTGTTAGGGGGACTTTCAGCTTTGGTAGGATCATTCCTGATTTTAGCAATGCTAGCTTACCCTTTTTCTTTCATAGAGGCGATCATTAGTTCCATAAGTTTTGCGATTTGATTTTGCATTTTGTATTGCTGATGAAGCATCTAGTCTCATGATTCCAAAATGATTAGCTCAAGTCACTCAATATGAGCTTCATGATCACTCTCCATGATTTGCTTACGGCATCGTGTGTTGTAATGGTGTGTGACGTAAGGTTCCATGTTCCTAATTAATCTCAAAATCCCTTGCACTTTTATAGCCCAATTCTCATATTAGACATTTATTTAAAAATGTATTTATTGATAAGCATTTATGATGCAATAACGAGTTAAGATAATGAATGATTGATGCAAGTGTAATGAAAAGTGAAATTAAATATGCATATGCATTGGAGAGAATTGATTCATGGAACAGCTTCGTCAATAACATCATTCATAAAGCCACAAAAAGGTTTTTTTTCTTGCAACTTGATTACATTTGAAAATATCTAACATGATTACATTATATAATCACACAACCAAGAAAGCCTAAAAGTTGTTGCTCACGATCTTAGAGAGGTACAATGTCTCACTTTATGGATCGAGCTACCTCAATCATGTCATCTGCCTTTCATTGAGCCATATGAACTTGTTCAGTAAGGTGTTGCTGTTATACTTGGTAGTTCAGACATACTTGGTCAATTGCCGATTGCCAATCTAGTTCGCGCTGCTTGGAAGCCCTTGTGAGTTCATTGATATGACCTTGATGAACCTGGATGAACTATTCTAACTCCTGGATTTTATGAGTGAATGCTTCATTTTCAACCCTGGTAGCTCTTGCATCTCGTATTTGGGTCTTGAGTCTTTGATTCCTTCATTGGTAGGTAAAAGCAAGAACACGTGCCCTCTTGAATTTTTCTTTTCTGGTTCTGACTTCCTCCTTTTGCTGATTCAGCTCGCGATTGAGAGTGGCAACTTCTGCTTCGTATTCGACTAATGTCGTGCCAATACATCGAGACTTGTTAGCTTTTTGGAGTGTCACATAATCCTTGGTTAGGCTTTCAAGGTCATCTTTGAAATGATCCCTTTCTTTAATGACTCGATCCATTTCATTGCTCCTAAGGTAGATATCCATCTCTAGCTGGTCCTTTTCCTCCTTAAGTCCAGAGATTTCTATGGCAAAGGATGCCTTTTCTCGCTTAAACTCTCTTCTAAGTAGCTCAATCTCAGAAGGCGGTTCCTCTATTAGGATTTGCAATATCCCAAAGTTGGGTGGTGGCAATGGATTATTGATACGGTAGAGTCTCCATTCTTCGTATCCATGAGTGGTGGGCCTTCCTCTCTAGTATCTTTCCATACAATGGACTTTTTCCAAGCTTGGAAAGCTAACTGGACTTTTGCTTTATAAGTGGGCTCTCTATATTCAAAATCTCAATGTCCCAAGTCTTTAAAGAAGAGGAAGAATTGTTGGCACTCGAACTGATGCAATACCAATAGAGGAGCATAACTGGTATTTTCCCATAATCCCAGGAGCGGTACACAAGTGTAGTCTCTACATCTGCACATAATCGACTGAGGCCACATGATTTCTTCCTCCTTGACATTTTGCAATTCCTTGACCCAAAGCTTTTCTGTCTTATCTTGATGACATTCTTCCTCTAATACATTGGAAAGAGGACTGAACTTGAAGAAAAAATTTTGCCTGGTTCTTTCCTCCCTAACATAAAGATAACCTAGGAGCCATATCTGGAGTAATGGGGCACACCCAATAAACCTTTCTGGTCCCCTTCTTTTACAAAAGCTGAGAGTGCAAATGGTTTCAGCAATGATGGCGGAAGCAAGGTTAATGTCATAACATAGGCATGGAAAGAAATCTGTGACTGCCACCTCTACATAACCCAAAGTCTGTGGGAATATGATGAGCCCGTAGATTGCCAAAGCGTAGACTTCTTGAACTTTCTTTTGGTCAGAAAAATTTACCATGGCCTCTTTCAAGCTGGCCCAAGAGAGCATTCGCTGCTTCCTTTTACTCTGACGTGACTTTCAACCCATGATTCTATGGCTCCAAGAATTGGCCTTAACCTTTTCTTGAATACACGAGGCGATAACGCTTTGTAATAAATTCAATCAAAATAAGCCCTTTCTATGTTGAGTAGAGTTGTGTATTCATTAATGTTAGGGACTAAATCTTGTTGATTGAAAGTGAAACATCGATAGGCGGGATTCCAGAACTGTGTCATTGCTCGCAACAAGCCATCATCTAATTAAACTTAAAGTAAGAAAGCTATGTCCCTGTCTCTTTCAGTGAAGGCTTCTTTCTCGTTGTTGTCCCAACTGTTCCAAATGTGCTTTAGTTCTTGACAATTATTCTGACAAAAATTGATCTTGACCCTTTCATGCATTTCTAAGATGTCGTCAGGCTTTAGGATGTCCCCATCTTGATGTTGGCGACCTTCTGACCATGTTCTGACATTTTCAAAGGACTCAACAGTGGAGATAAACTGTTAGTCCATAATGATGCCCCTTGCTAAACATCGAACTAGAACAATTGTCCCAAAGTGATGATAGTCATGATAGTTATGATGGGATGAGGCATACACCAAAACACAAACAAAGGAAAAATAAGTTAGTGGAACATATAGGAGATAAATTTAAGGAAATAAAGAATTTACGAACATCAAAACAAAATATTCATAACATGTCTCAACCAAGGTGGTGAAATGAGAAACGGGCAGTCAACATGCTAGGATGTAATTTGCCCTTCATGAGGTGATGTAATATCTTATTTTGATGGAAAAATAACTGACCAGTAGTAATATTCGTTTATCACCACTAGTGCGGATGCACGTTAAATAGTGACTCAAATAGCATAATGGTTTACAATATAAGACATTATGAATGATGATTTTTACTCACCGTCACTTATTTAGACAAAGGTTAGCCATCGTTTAGGAAGGCATGACAGCATGCCTTGATAAATGATAAAAATGCAGATGCGGGTGACAATTATATACTCATTGTCACCTATATAATTATGGTAATTAAGAGTAAAGGTTAGGAATGTTTCCCCTAGTGACCTTATTCTTTAGGTATTCTAGCAGCACTCCAGTATGGTTTAACATGGTTTAGCTCATAGGGCTTACTATATAAGGTTTAGATTGATGGCTAAATAGGTGTCCAAATCTCTCCTTCATCCGTTTATGACAGCTGAGGCACCCCGATCCTAGGCCCATCACGGGTTTGGTGAAAAGGGTTCGATCTGGTGGATGTATTTCCCTATGCAAATGCAGATGGTTACTCATGAGAGACATAGGTAATTTACATCCAGGAAGTTATTGCCATGCCTATATGGAGGGTTACTCATGAAGGCGGATAGCTCACTTCCTCCTAATGATTGGGTTATAACCATGCCATGGAGTTTGGCGGGACTCTAATGCTCATGCAAGTGTGTGGTGTCTGACAGGGAAACGATCAAACCTTTGTGCTTACTTCTGTATTACCATTTTTATTAAACTGATGATTATTCAAAAATAAGACAATCCTGACAATCATGCCAAATAAAAGATTAGTTGACAAAAAAAAGGGTTATAGTTAAATAATGATCGAAGATCAAAAGACCTGGGAACCTAGCAAGACACGGCTAGTTATTAGCCTAACTCTTAATACTATCCCTGGTAGGGTCGCCAAGCTGTCACAACATGCCTAGGGATGGATCCTCATCGATCTATGGGTGCATACGACTTAAAATATTTTTCTGACTTAAAAATGTCTTCTTGACTGAGGCTTTTCCTTTGCGACGTGATAAGAATAAGAAAGTACAGATTCTCGACCTATGATATAGTGAAGGGGACCATAAGATGAATTGTTCATCTTATTGGTCTTAGATGACCATCATGAAATGGCCAACGCTTGGAGTCACCACCAATCATTTTGGGCTAGGCATGGTCAGATGCCTATTGAAACCTATGTCTTGAGTTACAAAACTCAAAACATCAAATTCTGTGGTCTACTTAGTACAAAGATTCACCATTTGGGTTTGAGAGTTGGTTACTCATGATGAGGCATGAACCTTTTCGTGACGCCAAAAATCGATACCTTACTAGCTATGTCTTATCTTGGTTTTGATTTTTTTGATCTTAGCTCGCCACTGTTTCAATATAACCCCCTTTTAATGCATGAATTTTATAGAAATACAAATCCAAGTTTTGATGAATAGATTTAATCTCATATACGCCCTAAAAGAGATGGGGAATATAGAGATTTTTAATAAAAATGACCTCTGAATTTTACTTTGAAAAACAGAATGTTCCACTTTGGGCACTGGAGAGATACCCACGCAAAACATTACCTTTAATTTTATTTGAAATGATTAGAAAACATGAATGCAAATAATCATCACAAAGAAATCATGTTAGTATGACAACAAATGGAGTAACATAACATGGATCATTCAATGCAATGATAAACAAAAGGAATGGACTAATGGAATTTATCTCGTAATTGGCATCAATTATCTGGGAATAACCAAATCGATAATTTTCGATATGCATTTGGGTTCCTTGATTGAACAAGGTTTGTTTGACACATTCATGGAAATTCAAGAAGGAGAAAATTTTAATTATAGTTGAAAGATAGGGTTATAGTATCCCCTCGAAAAAATAAGGTTGGAGTATCCCCGTAGATGATAAATAATTTTGACAAAGGTGGAAGATTTTTAAATCTTGTTAATTTTGAAAAATAGGGTTGGAGTATCCCTTTGAAAGTTGGGGTTTGAGTACCCCCGTGGATGACAAATAATTTTGGCAAAGGAAGATTTTTAAATCTTGACAATTTTGAAAAGTGGTGTTGGAG
>JBBYHK010360299.1:0-24431 GCA_038382065.1 Adansonia grandidieri | reverse complement strand
GTTTTCTAGGAAACTTTTCTTTTAAAAAAAAAAAAATTATTAACTTTTGCTTTGATTTTTTAAAATTGATTTGATCTTTTTTTGATGGATTTGATTTAAATTAATTGTTTTTGTCTTTTAGTGGATGATGTCATGCATGACATCATCAAAGTTAAGAGAATTTTGGAAGATATTTATATAATTTATAAAATTATACCGTAAAAGTTAACTACAGAAACTAAATTGTAAAAATTAAAAACTAAGTATTTAAAAAAAAAAATTATATGTTCAATTTAGTTTAATCTAATGATAAAAATAATTTTTATGTACAAGAAAAAATATTAAAAATAACAAACTCGTAAAATTTTACGAGAAAAACCTTTACCGAAAAAATTTGTTATATGTTAAAAATTGTAAAACTCATAAAATAAATTAAATTTTGAAAAAATGATTTAATGTGAATTAAAAAACAATATTTAAAGAATTTTTAAAAATTATTAACTTACAAAAATCCCACAGGAAAAATTTACGGAGTAAAAGACTCTGTATTTCAATAACAAAAAAAATTTTAAAACTCATAAAATAAATTAGATTTTTCAAAACTAATTTACTATGAATTAAATAATAATATTTGAATAATTTTAAAAATTACAAACTAAGAAAAATCCTCTCAAAAAAATTTACGAATTAGAAAACTTTGTATCTCGAAAATAGGAAAAATTCTAAAAAATGTGAAACTCTTAAAATGAAATGAATTTCTCAAAACTGATTCAGTATGAATAAAAAACCAATATTTAAAGAATTTTAAAAAAATTATAAATTCAAGAAATCTTGCCAAAAAGTTTACGGTGTGGAAAACTCCGTAGTTTGAAAACAGGGAAAATTCTAAAAGAAAATACAAAACTTAGAATAGAAAATGAAATTTTCAAAACTGATATACTATGATTTAAACAATAATATTTGAAGAATTTTAAAAATTATAAATTAAAAAAATTCGAAAAAAAATTACAGAGTAGAAAATTTCGTATTTAAAAAAGAAAAAATTCTAAAAATTATAACAAATAAATGAAATTTTAAAAACTGATTTAATGGTAGTTAAATGTGCATATTTAAAGAATTTTAAAATTAAAAACTCGATAAAATTTCACCAAAAATTTTACAGATAACAAAAAGTTTGTATTCTGAAGTCGAGAAAATTTTCAAAAAAATACATTAAAACTTATATAAAATGAACTAAATAAAACATATTATTCAAAATATTAATTTACAAAATGGTAAAGATGAAAACCATAAATTCAAAATTCGAAATAATTTTATCTGAAAAAATATCGTGAGTATGATACTCGTGGTACTGTGAAAAATTAAAAATTAATTATTAAAATGGGCAATTTGACATCTTGTGGTATAAAATGACAATATGAATTTCTTTTTGAATATTTATGATTTGTCAAAGTGAGTATCAACATAAATACTACACTGAAATTAGTAAAAATATGCGGTAGTCAATCTCCCCAAATTTATGAAAGATTTTCGAAAAATTCTTAAAAATGAAAATTTTGTCTGCGATAATATCTGCAGAAGTAGATTTTTGAAATTTTGACAGGAAAGTATAAAAAATAATTTTTTCTTAAATATTCATCCTATATATCCAAAATTAGAGATCAAAATATGACTTTTTAGCCATGTGAACTTACCGTTATTTAAATTATGACTAGAAAGGTCTTTAAAATGTCTTGTTCATCTAAAAAAGATCGTTCTCAATGAGGATAGCCATTAAGTTCTCGATCTCGGATATTCAGGATTATTGTAAAAGAGACCTAGATGAAATTAAGTGTCTATAGCTACCCTTTTTTGACTGTTGCTGAGAATAAAAAATAGGGTAAAAACCAGACATAATTTTGTTCGGGTCGTTAAGCTTTGAAAAATAAACTAAACTAAAAACACAAATAAAAGCTAATTAGCCAAAAGGAGAAATCTTAAATTAAATGGTGACTAGGGCAAGACCTAAGTCACAAAGGGTTAACTTGGGCAAAGTTACGCTAATCAACAAATAAAAAAGGGATGACCAGTACAAAAACTACAAGTCAATAAAGATAAAAGAAGTTAATAGGGACTAAACTAACAAGTCAACAAATAGAAGAGGTTGACCGAGGTAAAACCAATGTCAGTAAATAGAAGAGGTTGATCAGGATAAAATCAATAAGTTAACAAATAGAAGAGTTTGACCGGGACAAAACCAATAAGCCAACAAATAGAAGAGATTGACCAAGACAAAACCGACAAATCAACAAATGGAAAAGGTTGATGGGGTCAAAACCAACAAGTCAACAAATAGAAGAGGTTGACTGGGACAAAACCAAGAGGTCAATAAATAAAAGAGGTTGACTAGGATAAAACCAACAAGTCAATAAATAAAAGAGGTTGACCAAGAAAAAATTAGACAAAGTCAACAAGCAAAAAGGTTGACCGAGACAAAACCAACAAGTCAAGAAATAAAAAGGTTGACCAGGACAAAACCAACAAGTTAACAAATAAAAGAGGTTGACCGAGACAAAATCGATAAGTTAACAAATAAAAGAGGTTGACAAGGATAAAACCGATAAGTAAGCAAATAGAAAAGGTTGACCAAGATAAAACCAACAAGTTAATAAAGAAAATAGGTTGACCGAGATAAAATCAACAAAGTCAATAAATAAAAAGGTTGACTAGGATAAAGCCGATAAGTCAACAAGGATAAAGGTTTGACCAAGATAAAGCTAACAAGTCAACAGGGATAAAAGGGATTGACTAGGATAAAATGACAAGTCAATAGAGATAAAAGGATTAAGTAGGACAAAACCGACAATCAAAAAAGATAAAAGGTTGACCGAGACAAAGCCAATAAGTCAATAGGTATAAAAGGGTTGATTGGGACAGAGCTGACAAGTTAACAAGGATAAAAGATTGATCGAGACAAAGCCGACAAGTCAACAGGTATAAAAGGTTGACTGAGACAAAACGCGATAAGTCAACGGAGATAAAAAGGTTGACCAAGACAAAGTCGACAAGTCAACTAGGATAAAAAGGTTGATCAAGACAAAGCCAACAAGTTAACAGCGATAAAAGGTTAACCAAGACAAAGTCGATAAGTCAATAGGGATAAAAAGGTTGGTGTAACATTTGAGACTTGATTAATTATCAAGATAAAGGACTTACATGACCTAAGTCCTACTCTACCTACCTTACCATAGGATCGCATGAAGAGGTAATAAGAACTCTTTTAAATGCTTCAAACATCATGATCAAAGCATTGAAAACATTTTTCCTCATGAAAACTTTTGAATGCTACAAATGTCACCATCAAAGCTTCTTCAAAGCCTTCTTCACCTACCTTACCATAGGATCATATGATAAGGTGATAAATTTCTTTAGAGAATCATTTAATCTTTCCTGAAAAGTTACCAAATATCAAATATTAAATTAGTATTCATTGATTCAATGATATAACTTATGCAACTGGATAAATATTTGCTCAAGGCATATTTGCTTACTTCTATGAAATCATGAAAAGCATCACGTTTCATCAAAATTCCTAGATTTATGGAATGAGATCACCTTCCCATTCTGACCTTGGAAAGAAGTTGATCAAAATCCATGAAAATTTCAGAACAATTTTAACCATGGATTTTTCAATATCAAGGATAATGGATACGTTATCTTTATTATGATGTTAAAACGTTCTTGTGATGGATGATCACTATTTGGGACTTCTTTGAATGAGATAAAGAAATGGATTTAGAGGAACAAATAGGGTGATATTGTTAAATTTTATCTTAAGGAACTTGATATCATGGTCAAGGTTTATCAAGGCCAAATTTAAGCGAATGTTCCTTGAAAAACAAATAATCAAGTTATAACATCCTTTTAATCTTTAAATACAATAGGTCGACAAGTGTTAAACTAATGTTAGTGAACACCAAGTCTCAAAGGATTGATCTAAAAGGCTTTTGGTAAGCATCAATTCCCAAGGTTAGGTACAAAAGTTCTAAAAGGTTATTTTGAAAGGAATCAATGTCAAGGCATTTGACTCAACCTTTTGTTGAGCTCATAAAATTTCATGGGTTTAGGATGTTTTTCAAATTAACATGAAAGTTCTTATTGGCGACTATTTTTTTATTTAAAAGCAATTCCAAAGCCTTTGAGCTTGCCCTATCATATTATTGAAGACTCAAAAATCATTCAAAGAGATAAATTTTTAAAAAGCTTCCTAGAAATAGCCCGACGGCTCAAATAGCTATATTTGATCAAAATGGACTTAGGTACATAATTTAGGCAATGGTTCAAGGTTTAGGAAAGAAACAATAAATAGGCCTAAATCAAGTGTATAAAGGTAATTGAATCAAGGATAACTTTTTTTAGCAAAACTCAACCCAACATGTCTTCCAAGGAGAATGACATCTACATTTCTTTATTTACTTTAGCCTATTTTCTTTTTCATTTTAAAGGAACTTGAAATTTGAACTTTCTTGATTTATTTATTTTTACTTCAAAAAATTTGAAATTTGAAATTTTTTTATTTTTTTTTACTTTGAATATTTGAACTTGAAACTTAAACTTTCTTCAATCCTCAAAATTTACCTTATGACATTTGATTTGGTCTTTTTGCAACTTTAAGGCTAAATTTGTTCTTTCTGATTTTGAAGTTTCGCCTCATTTATCCCTCAGTGTGGAGGGTGATCCTTCATTAAGGTTCAAAGAAAGAAAATACATTATCAGGCTCAAAGGGGATTACAAAGGGACTAATTTCTATATTTAGGAAAAGGATAGAGAAAGAAGGCCATTTTTCACTTCAAACAAAGCCATTTAAATTGGCAAGCATTTTACTAGGAAAAAGGGTTATTTCTTTCTAAAATCATTTTGAATACTTCAACAACATGACATTGCATTCAATAATGGCTTAAGATATGGCCCCCAGTTCGACTGGTTTCACAGCCACCAATGATTGGTTAAGCCTTTGAGAAAAAAATCAGATTAGCTTGGAAAAGATCTCAAATATCATATCTTATGTATCAAGAATTGGTTTAAAAAGGTTTTGTCCAAAAGGAAAAAGGAGATTTTGGCTTATTTTCACTCTCATTCTTCCTGAATTGAAGATTTGGATGGGTTTCATGAAAATTATGGCAAAAGTTTATTGAAATGAGGGAAATTTGGAAATTACTATCATTATTTTAACACATGTCAAACTATCAACATCTGAATCTTTTAGGAGCATAACATATTTGTTTGACCTTTAAGGAATCCATAGAAAAGAATATTTGGGTATGGAAAGTCTATGGTGGTGAAAGGTCTATAGTTGAATGTTTGAGAGAATTATTTATGTAGAAGTGAAGGACCTTCTAAGAGACCTCAAACTAATAGTGATCATCTACCAAAGAAAATTTTTTCAAAATGTTCTCATTATCCTAAATATTGGAAATCATTATAAAAAATTCATGGTCAGTGAAGTAAGCATACTATTCAGAAATCAAAATTCATTTCATAAGAAATGTACAAAATCTTAAAGTTGAGATAGAAATTGCCCTTGATTGGCATACTGCCATAAGGTCAATGACCCATAGATCAATTAGCTTTAATAGTCATCCGCCAGCTCTTACAATTTCACTAAATTAGCTACCTCGAGGGCTAAACTATAGGTCATCTAATAAAACATTAAGAGGTGCATTAAACTATAATTCCTTAAAATCGAGAATTCCACAAGATGGGTGGTTATTTCTTGTCATCTCATTCATGTCGTGAGGATAATCACTATATGACTCTTTATTAAATTCATAAGTAGAGAAGATGAATCCAAAAACTCATTGCATGGTAAAAAATCATCCAAGTAATTTAAGTTGGAATTTACAATAACTTATGATCTCCCACTGACCATGCTGATACTCCCAATTATCTTAACATTGAACAACAAGCATTGGTTGATGGAATCCTTAGACAAAAAGTGTTGCACCCTGATGCTCGAATTATATGACCTTGTGGAGGGACTTTTCCAAGTTTTGTTGGAATGGTAGAGATCATCTGATTCCGTTGAGGTTGTTGAATAATGAAAGGCTGGCGTTGAGGACAATGTCCAAATGGATTTCCTTATTTTCTTGACTTCTTAGGATGTTGGCTTCCATCAGCTATGAATGACTTCTCATCCTAGATATGTTACCTGTTGCCCCTCAGTCAACAAGAATATGTATTATGGGACTGGCTCCCAGAAGACTAAGCACTTTAAGGTGGTTGTCTTCTGTCTTGCACTCTTTTGGATCCCCTACAGAAGTGTTAGTATGATATGGGACTATTTGTAAATTTGTTTAGTCATGACTTTGCTTTTGCACAAACCTTTTTTCTTGTTAAGGTTAAGGATCGTGAATTTTTTTTAGCAACAATTCTTGTATCTACCTTTTGTGGGGGTGCCAATATTTATGTTGATGGCAAGTGCAGAAGTGTTTTGAGTGCTTGCTGGTTGCATATTTTATAAACTTGTTGTTTGTGCATCTTGAACATTGACTGGTACTTCCCCAAATATGCCAATAGCAGCATTGATGATATTTTTGGCTATTGGTGAACTAGCTCTCTTGTCCTGAGTAGTTCCATTGTACTTTCAATTTGTTCTTGTATTTCTTCCTATTATACAGTATCTTCTATTTAGTGATTTGTGTTATTCCACCTTGAAAATGGAAAAAAGAACTTAAATCAGTTTGCTTGAATATGCATGTATCTTGTTACCAATAACCTTCATTATCATCCATGTATGTATGTTAATGAATGAAAAAAGTAATGTATGAATGAACACAATGAATGAACAAATATATGAATGAGGTAATGAATAACTGAGTAAATAGATTGCATGTCAGATAGTTAGCTAAGTATTAGACATAGAGATTACAGCAGAAAGAGGAATCCGATGAATTCAAATCATAATTCAACAACATTGTTCCATTGACTGAAATTTTCTACCTTATCCATTGATTGTGGGCATACATAGCCATATTTACAAGATTTAAAAGCAAAGTAACAAAAAGAAATGCTCTTGCAAATATTACATTTTCCTAATTGTGTTAGTGCTTCTAAGGGATTTTCAAAAACCCTAATCATTCATTTTTTCATTCATTTCTTTGATCTTATATTTACAAAATCTAGCAAATAGCCCAAGAAAGTTATCTTCGCAATCATTTCATTTCCCCTGTATTCTAATACTTCCAATACATGATTTTTTTCTTTCATGTAAATCCTTAGTCGTTTTATCAGTCTATCGACTAGATTTTTTGTTCCGCAGACTTCACGGTTAAACTTTTCTTAGATGAACTCTAATGTTCTGAACCTTACTTCTAAATTATCTCCCATATCTTGATCCTTGAAATACAATAAATGAAATGCATTAAGACATTACAGAAATTATGAATGCATGAATAGATAAGAATGTGAACTTTGCAGATGCGTGAATGAATTTACAAGATTCCAAGGGATATATATAAATGTGATGCCAAAATCTCCTTTGTAATATAACAAGTTAATGAGAATAAAATATATCATAATCACACGACAAATACTTATTAATATCAAGAAAATCAAATTACAAGAGTAAAGAAGTGTTTCCCTATGTGTACCTATTTTGTTAATTACTAGAACCGAGTATGGTTCTAACAAGGTAAGTCTCCTATAACTCATTACATGAGGTTTGGGTTAGACATCTAAATAGGTTCTCGAATTGATCCCCGAGTCTGGAAAGAACTGACAAGTTACCCTAATCCTTACCCATTGCGGGTTTATGTTGAAAAGGGTTCAATTCAAGTGGGAGTATCTTCCATGCCCATAACGAGGCTAACACCTCGGACAAGCATAGGAATTTACACTCAGTAGGCTTTTCACTAGCCTAGACAGAGGCTAACACCTCAAAAGGCAGAGCTATTTTGCCCTCTCTTAAAATATTGGGTACCTATGCCCCTTTTATTATGTGGAAGAGAATCTAATGCATTTGCATGTGCACAGTGTGTGCAGGGGAACAACTTACATTTTATGACTTGACACTTTCAAAAATAATAAAAACCCTGTCTTAAATTCTCTTAGAAATAATGCTACAAAGGGAACAAGAGTGTTAGTGAAAAATATGAACAATATATACGAAAATATCCATATAAATCAAAAAAAATTTAAAAATATTAGGAATTATAGTTAAATACCAATTGAAACCAAATTAATCAAAAATTTGTTAATATATAATTAATTTTAGGCCTGACTCTCTAACCAAAGATTCTAGGTTTGTTACCCAATAGAGTCGCCAAGCTGTAACGACATGGCCCAGATACGAATCCTAACCAGCTTGACTTAAAATAGCGAATGTATCTTTTTATTTCTATATTTATCTATATGTCATTATTTTCTTTTATTTGGGGCCATTTTATTGTTATTCATTTTTCATGTCTGGGGACTGAATTGTCAAGATGAATTATTTACCTGACATAATTCTAAATAGTTGTTATAAAATGACCATTTATTTGGAGTCACAACCAATCTTATTTTGGCTAGGTGAGATTGGACATTTATTGGAGTTTATATTTTAAGGCCTATAAAAACAAACTCTGAGGTCTACGCTCATACCAGAGATTGCATTAAAGGATTCAAGAGTCAATTCAAATCACAAGTAAGGATCAACCTTCTCGTGATGCCTGACAATTGGTACCTTATTAATCATGTATTAACGTAAATTTTGATTGTTATTTGATTTCAATATTTAGTATTTAATTATAATTCCCATAATATTTTACTAAATAAATTTATTATTTTGAGAAAATTGAGTTTTAATGCTTTTGAAAATCTCAATTTCTTCCATACCCTCTCGGAGAAATAAGAGAACACAAATATTTTTATTATTCTCTTTCATACCCTGCTGGAAAACCTATGGAGTACAAAAGGTTTTACTTTTATGAAAATTGAAAAATCCTGACTTACTATTTAAATAGGATATCTTGCTATTAAAATAATCCGTAAAATTTTTCACATATTCTGGTAGGAATCTTACGTATTAATTTAATTAGGAGACATTACCTTAATTATAAAAATAATTTTATTAATAAAATACGGACTCTATGACCTAGAAATGACCTGATATGATGAATCTATTCATAATATGTACTTTTGACATGAAAGTATCTTAGTAATCACATAGGACTTGGTTCTAACACAAAATTACCAAAATGCCTCTGGGTATACTTTCGACATGAAAGTATCTCAGTAACCCTAAAGGACATGAAAATGATTATGGAAGGTTGAACCGATCCTAAATGCACGTCTTTGGCGTAAAAGCAACCCGATGACTACCTAGGACTTGATTCTAGTGAAATTACCAAAATGCCTTTAGGGTATACCTTTAATATGAAAGTATCCTAGTAACCCTAAAGAATATGAAAATGATTATAGACGGTTGAACCTATCCTAAAAGCACATCTTTGGCATAAAAGCACCCTGATGACTACCTAGGACTCGGTTCTAGTGAAATTACTAAAATGTTTTTTAGGTATACTTCAACAGGAAAGTATCCTGATAACCCCAAAGGACATGAAAATAATTTTAGAAGGTTGAACTTATCCCAAATGCACGTCTTTGGCCTAAAAGCACCTCGACGACTACCTAAGACTCAATTCTGGTTAAATTACCAAAATAGCCCTAGGTATACTTTCGACATAAAAGTATCCTAGTAATCCTAAAGGACATGAAAATGATTATGAAAGGATGAACCTATCCTAAATGCACATCTTTGGCATCCGATGACTAACTAGGACTCAATTTTAATGAAATTACCAAAATGCCCCTAAGGTATACCTTCGACGTGAAAGTATCCCGATAACCCTAAAGGACGCAAAAATGATTATGAAAGGTTGAACCTATCTTAAATGCATATCTTTGGCATAAAAGCACCCCGATGACTACCTAGGACTCGGTTCTATTGAAATTACCAAAATGCCCCTAGGTTATACCTTCGACATGAAAGTATCATGGTAACCCTAAAAGACAAGAAAAAACAAGTAATGATGATTTTTATTCTAAATAGGTACTTTAGATCACAAAAATGACCTAACATATAAAAATTGCTAATAGGTCTATAAATTTCTCAAAATTAGATATTAGTCCTAAATTAACTAAGAAGGCTAAAAGTTCTTTTGCGCATAATACCCTAAATGGGTAATTTAGATTTTAAGTAACCTAGAATGCAAAAATACCATTAAGCCCCCTAAATTTTCAAAAAACATAATTGCATTTCAAATCCTAATGGAGAACCGAAAGAATACAAAATGTTTTAATATTTTAGCACCCTATGGGAGGACTAATGGAATGCTAAAAGTATTTAAAATAATCTAAGTGAATGATTTCATGCTAAAGATGACTATTTTGTCCTAAAAGGCTAGATTTCCCTAAGGGTCCCTAAACTTTTTCGATTTTACACTTAGGTGCCTAAAAAAAAAACCTAAATCATCACAAATCATAATTAATCAGGTAAAAATTAGCATGTAAGTCATGAAGAACATCCATATCAAGTTCGGTCAAACACCTTTGACCACAAAACAAAATTTTTTTATTATTTACAAACTAGCCCTTAACCTTTGCAAGATTGCAAAATGACCCATAAAGTGTGAAAAATACCTAAAACATGATTTGAAATACACAAAATCAGTTTCTAAGTCATCCATGAAGCTTTCAGCTAAATCTTTTGACCATAAAACAAAAAATTTCTATTATTTGCAAACTAGTCCTTAGACTTTGCAAAATTGCAAAATGACCCCTAAAGTGTGAAAAATACTTGAAACATGATATAAAATACACAAGATCAGTTTCCAAGTTATCCATGAAGCTTTTGGCCAAACCCTTTGACCCTAAAACATAATTTTTTTATTTTTTGCAAACTAGTCCTTAAACTTTGCGAAATTGCAAAATGACCCTTAAAGTGTGAAAATACCTAAAACATGATATAAAAAACACTAAATCAATTTCCAAGTTATCCATGAAGCTTTCGACCAAACCCTTTGACCATAAAACAAAAATTTTCTATTATCTACAAACTAGTTAGTGAACTTTATGAAATTTCCAAATAACCCTTATATGATGAAATATCACAAAACACTACGACAAATCATCAAACCAGTAAAAATTAACATAAAAATCGTAACAAGAATATAGACGAGGGTTTGGCCAAGCACTTTTGGCCATAAAAGCCTAAATTTCCAATTTTTGCAATTTAGCCCTTAACTTTTTAAAATTACAAAATAGCCCCTAAAATGTAAAAATTCGTAAAATATGTTTGAAAATGCCTAAAACACTTTTTCCATGGTGCTAGGAAGTTTCGCCCATCAAAATGATATATATAAAAAAATTAAAAATTTTCACAATTTAATCCCTAAATTTGTTAATATTGCAAAACAATCTAAAAATCATAAAATCAACGTAAAAGTAAGCATAAAATCATCACTAAAAATTCCTATTAAATTCAGCCAAGTGAGAAAAATAAACTATCATAAAATATTTTCTCAACACAAAATCATAAAAACAACCATGAATAAATATCATCAACTCAAATACAAAAATAAAATCGTAAAAAAATAAATATATGAATATGTAAATCAACATAATAACATGAAAATATTAAGAATAACAATATAAACATAAACACATATGTATGACACAACTAACATTTGATCATCAACAACAATATTTCATAAAAAAAAAGCTTTAACTAAAAAAATAGATATAACAACAAATATATAGAAAATTGTTCATTCTCAACATGTTAGCCTTTCAACATGGATGAAAATCCATGAGCTTAACATGATTTTGACTCACAACAAAGAAGAAAAACGATGGGAACAAGCAAAAATTACAAGATTTCTACATGAAATTACCTTAAAAGGCTTGAAAGCTTAAAACCCATGAGAAATTTTAAGAAAAATGGCTAAATTTGGCCATGGAAATCCTTAGCAATTTATGAAACTTCTCCCATAGTTTTTCAAGATGAAAGAATCAGCCAAGAAGGTGGTTGTGAACTCCTTTTGCCGTAAGCTTCCTAGAGTTTTCTAGGAAACTTTCTTTTTTCTTTTTTAATTTTTTATTAACTTTTGATTTGATATCTTTTTGATGCATTTGATTTAAATTAATTGTTTTTGTCTTTTAATGGATGATGTCATGCATGGCATCACCAAAGTCTAGAGAATTTTAGAAGATATTTGTATAATATGTAAAAGAAAACCGTAAAAGTTAACTACAAAGACTAAATTTTAAAATTTTATATGATCAATTGAATTTAATCTAATGATAAAAATTATTTTTATGCAAAAGAAAAATTATTAAAAATAGCAAACTCGTAAAATTTTACAAGAAAAACCTTTATTGGAAAAAATTTTTATGTGTAAAAAATTGTAAAATTCATAAAATAAATTAAATTTTGAAAAACTGATTTAATATGAATTAAATAACAATATTTGAAGAATTTTAAAAATTATTAACTCAGAAAAATCCCATAGAAAAAATTTACGGAGTAAAAAACTTCGTATTTCAATAACAAAAAAATTCTAAAACTTATAAAATGAATAGCATTTTTCAAAACTGATTTACTATGAATTAAATAATAATATTTGAATAATTTTCAAAATTATGAACTAAGAAAAATCCTTCCAAAAAAAATTTACGGAATAGAAAACTCCGTATCACGAAAACGGGAAAAATTCTAAAAAAGGTAAAACTCCTAAAATGAAATGAATTTCTCAAAACTGATTTAGTATGAATCAAAAAACAATATTTAAAGAGTTTTAAAAAATTTATAACATCAAGAACTCTTGCCAAAAAGTTTACGGAGAGAAAAACTCCATAGTTTGGAAACGGGGAAAATTCTAAAAGAAAATGCAAAACTTAAAAAATAAAATGAATTTTTCAAAACTTATTTAATATGATTTAGACAATAGTATTTGAAGAATTTTAGAAATTATAAATTAAAAAAAATTTCCCAAAACAATTATAGAGTAAAAAATTTCGTATTTAAAAAAGGAAAAATTCTAAAATTTATAACAAATAAACGAAATTTTAAAAACTGATAATGATGGTTAAATGTGAATAAAAAATTTTAAAATTAAAAACTCAAGAAAATTTCACCAAAAATTTTACAGATAAGAAAAAGTTTATATTTTGGAATAGACAAAATTTTCAAAAAATATTTATGATTTTTCAAAGTGAGTATCGATGTAAATACTACACTGATATCAGTAAAAATATACAATAGTCAATCTCCCAAAGTTATGAAAAATTCTAAAAAAAATCCTAAAAATAAAAAATTTGACCGCGATAATATTTGTAGAAGTAGATTTTCAAAATTTTGATAAGAAAATATTAAAAGTAATTTTTTCTTAAATATTCATCCTGTATATCCAAAATTAGAGATCAAAATATGATTTTTTTGTCACATGAACTTATAGTTATTTAAATTATAACTAAAAAGGTCTTGAAAATGTCTTGTTCATCTTAAAAAGATCGTTCTTAATGAGGATGACAATTAAGTTCTTGATCTCAGATATTCAAGATTATTGAAAAAGAGACCTGGACGAAATTAGCTGTCTACACCAGTGACCCTAAAGGATTTGGTTTTAGGGTAAATCACTAAAATAGCCTTAAAGTGTACTCTTAACTTAAAAGTATCCTAGTAATCTAAAGGGCTAGATGACATCATAAATAAGCGAATGTATTCCTACTGACACCTTTGACTTATAAGTATCCTAATGATCACATAAGACTCTATTCTAGAAAAATTACTAAATACCACTAAATTGTACTTTCAACTTATAAGTATCCTAGTAAAAAAAAGGGCTAGGTGACATCATAAATAAATGAACCTACTCCTACTGTACACCTTTAACTTATAAATATCCCGGTGATCACATAGGACTTGGTTCTAAATAAATTACTAAAATACCTTTAAAGTGTACCTTTGACCTATAAGTGTCTTGATAACATAGAGGACTCAAAATGATATGAAATGACTATTATACCCTCCATGGGAAACTTAAACATCAAGATAGATCTAAAATGCAAAAATTGCTAATAGGTCTTTGAACTTTTCAAAATTGCATTTCATACCCTAATGGAAAATCGAAAGAATATGAAAAGTTCTAATATTTTTTACACCCCTATTGAAGACTATAAGAATGTTAGAAATATTTTTAAAATATCAAAAATATCATATTAAGTCTAAAATGCAAAATTTTTCTAAATGGTCCCTAAACTTTGCAAACTTTGCAAGTTAGTCCGTATACAAAATAAAATCATAATTAAAACATGAAATTCATCACAAAAAATTATGGAAATCATACCAAAGATCATATAATAAATTAGGCCAAGTACCTATGGCCTTAGAACAAAATCTTTGCAATTTTTCAAATAGGTCTCTAAACTTTTTAAAATTACAAATTGGCCATAAAATGAAGGAAAATGCTTAAAACATATTCATACATACCAAAATAAACATGAAAACACTTTCACAGGTATACAAAGCAATCGGACAAGTATCGATGGTCTTGAAAAAAAATTTCCCATTTTTGCAATTTAGTCCCTATATAATAGAAAATCATAAATAAACACCAAATACATCATGAAAAATCACAAAAACCACACCAAAGATCATGAAAATGATTCATCCAAATACCTATGGCCTTAAAACAATTTTTTCCACATTTTGCAAAATAGTCCTTAAATTTTTTAAAATTATAAAATGGCCCCAAATGGTATAAAATGCATAAAACAATTCAAATATTTTAAACTAAGTACAAAACCATGTCTTCAAGCAATAGGTCAAGCTTGGATGGGCATAGAAAAAATTTTATAATTTTTGCTATTTAGTCTTTAAGATTTCAATACGTACAAAATAAGCAGAATAAATCCCAAAATCAACTCTACATGATTCAACCAACATGTATTTTTAGCCAAAAAAAATTTTTTTGATCACATATTCAATTCAAATATTAATGTACATACATGTTAGAATTTTTACTAAGCATGAATAAACATAAAAACATAAAAAATAATGAATAAATCAATATAAAACAACTTGAAAATATTAAAAAAAATTACATAAACATTTTTACATGAAAATAATAATGTAATATCACCACATGCAAATAAATCAAAAGAAAATCAAACTATTTCTAATAAAAATTAACTACGGCAATCAAAATAAAAAACTTTAGTCATAGCCATCATACTTGGCCTTTCAACATGAATCAAAATTCATGAGAATGAGTATTCATTTGGCTCCTTAAAAAGAAGAATAAAAAAGAAATGAGCCAAAACTAAGAATTTTTGGAAGAAATTTAACCTTGGAAAAGCTTGAAAATTTAAGTATTTTTATGTTTTTTTCTTTATTTTTTCTTTGTCCAACCTAAAGACACAAATTAAGAAAATCATCCCGTATAAGTAGACATGCTCATGGGCTGGGTCAGGTCAGATTCGAGCTCAGCTTTAGCATGGTATTAATATTAAATATGCTTGCCCAAGCCCAACCCGTCCCGAAAATATGGGCCTCGAATTTTACCCAAGCCCGCTTATACTTGTAAATAGATAGTCTAAGCCTGTTTAGGCCTGCTCATATTTATATTTTTTTATAATAAATTTTTTAAAAATAATTTTTTTAAAAATTTAATCTTTATTAATTTAATAATTTTCTTTTATTAAGTTTAAAATATAAATAATTTAACTTAATTTTTAAAGTTTACACTATAATATTATATATATGTATTGTTTATATGACAAAAATTACATAATAAATAAAATATAAAATAAATATATATAATGTAATAGTAAAATGGGTTGGGGTGGGCTGGGCTTGGGCTTTGAAAGTTGAACCCAAGGCCTGACCCATTTTTTAATCGAGTCTAATATTTTTTCCAAACCTTTCCAAATATTGGGCAAGCTTTTGGGCTTGGGCGGGTAGCTTGGCCCTTGAGCAGGTCTAGATGAAAGTAGCGTTTGGCAGAATAGTTCTTAGAAAACTCTAAGATATTACTTACTTTTTTTTATTTGATATTTATTTTATTTTTGATTTTTTTCTTTGATTTTAGTTAAATTAATTATGTTTGTCTTTTAGTGGATTAGGTCATCTATGACATCATCAATGTCTAGAGATTTTTCGAAGATATTTGTATAATCTGTAAATTTATACTATAAAAATTAGTTAAAAGGATTAAATTGTAAAAATTAAAAATTATTTATTTAAAATAAAATTTTGCATGATCAGTGTAATTATAACGAAATAAATTTTTATGTACAATAAGGAAACATTAAAAATTGCAAACTCATAAAATTTTACGAGAAAAACCTTTACAAGAAAAAAATGTTATATATTAAAAATACAAAACTCATAAAATAAATTGAAATTTACAAATTGAATTAATATGAATTCAACAATGATATTTGAAGAATTTTAAAAATTATAAACTTAGAGAAATCCTATCAGAAAAGTTTATGGGATAGAAAACTTGGTATTTCGAAAACAGGAAAATTATGAAAGAAAATGAAAAACTCATAAAATAAAATGAATATTTCAAAACTGCTTTAATATGAATTAAACAATAATGTTTGAAGAATTTTAAAAATCATAAACTCAGAAAAATCTTCCCAATAAATATAAAGAGTAGAAAACTTCATATTTTGAAAATGGGAAAAATTTCAAAAATATGTTCAAATTTTATAAAAATAAATTTGATCCAACACATTAATCAAAATATTAATTTATATAAATAATAATGGTGAAAACTGGAAATCCAAAACAATTTTACCTAAAAATTTCACAAGTATGATTCTCATGGTATTATGGAAAATTCAAATTTTAGTCTCTAAATTTGTAAATTGATACCTCACGGTAGAAAATACCAATATAAATTTTTTCTTGAATATTTATGATTTTCAGAGTGCATATCGACATAAATACCACATTGGTATCGGTAAAAATATACAAAGGTTAACTTTTAAAATTTAACAATAAATTCTTGAAAAATACCTAAAAATGGGAAATTTGATCGTAATAACATCTGCAATAATAAATTTCAAAATTTGAAAAGTATGAAGTTAAAAGTTAATTATTTTAACTAGATATTTATTTTTTATACGAGATTTATTATGTAACGATGATAATTTTGCCACATGCGCTTGTGGTCATTTAAGCACAATTAAATAGGTCTTGAAAATCTTCATTTTACCTAAAGGAAACTTACCTCTATTAGGACAAAGACCTAATTTGTATCTTAGATATTTTTGGGCTGACAGGGAAGGGGACTCAAACAAAATTAGGTGTTTACACCTGCCTATCAACTGCGTGCACTAATATTCCATCATCTTTTCAACTATAAAAATGCTGTGTCATATGTTCAAAAGTGACCATTGACATATATAACATTTATAGTCTCGGAATAAATGGCAAGTAACAAAGAACAATAATTAGTACTTTTTTGGTTTATATCGATGATGGCCACACATCAAACTATCTGTTAACATGGCTGACTCTTTATAAAACAACAAGCAATTATTCCAATAAGAATGTATCTTAACATTATCTAATCCAATTTTTGCCATTTTCTTTATTCTTTAAAAATTCTCGAGCAGCCTATCGACTTCTGGCAGCATTCTTTCCATAATAACCAATAATCGACTGAAACACTATTCATTAAAGTTAAATTATGACTTCACATTTAGCAGTTATGAGACAGTAGATAAAGTTGCATGTTGCATACATCCCAACCACAGTGGCTCCTCAGCTTCATTCAATAAAAAATAATAATTTTTCAAGCCTAACATTGGTCTTTTCATCCTCACCCATGGTCTCATCAATATTAACATTACCTCCAAAGTTCATATTAACACCGAAGTTATCATTTGTATTAAAAGCATCCATAACTATTCTAGCATAAGGATTATCTATTTCAGTATCAACACTGTGGTGACTTTATAATCGTAAGTCCTAAATGATTAACCTTCATGAATTTTGCCATGTGCATCTTTAACTCCATAATTGGAATGAAAACCTTTGCAATAAAAATGTTGACGTACCACATCAACATCCATAATTTGATTATTCTGACACCTAGCACAAAGACATTCAATTGTACTATCTCTTCTCTCACTATTACCACATGTAAGTGCTAAAAATTGTTCCACCCTATTCAAATACTCATTATGAATAAAGCCTTCAGCACCCGACCAGTATGCATCCAGGATTTATCCATTTCTCATAACCTACATAAAATACAATATATATTAGTTAATTAATTATGTATGAATTTTAAGTTAAAATGCAAATTATTTAATTAATAATTCAAAAAGCAAATTATTTAATTATTTAATAGGAAAGCTGAATAATTAATTATTTAATGGGTAATTTTATAGTCAATAAATTAAAATATAACCTACTTAGTTATTCTATTGCCTACAACCATTAATTTCTTAACATTGTAGATACTTAACCCTAAATCAAAATTGTAGTCATTTAATTTTGTCCAGTCTTTCAAACAAACCATGTCTAATCAGAGACTTTTAGTTGAAATGCGTCTATCTCTCTTCCTTAACCAATTTCTGACATCCTAAAGGATGACTGTTGGGTGTTGTATCACTAGGCATTATAGGTGACATGAAGCCAAGCAAAATTCTTTTTTCGGAGAAGGATTGAAATTCCTAGCAATCGTATTGAAAAATGAAAAAAAATGTCATTTTCATGAATTTTACAAAAATTTATCAATACATTTCATTAATGTAGCGATACATTATTGAGTTTTGATTATTCCAAACTTGGAACACGTATGTGTATCGATGCAGGCCATGCTGTATAGATACAATGCACATCGTATCAATATAATGTGTTTTGTCTTGATACAATGTCAAGTTTTTCTAGGTTTTTTAGCTGTGAGAAAGCATTTGTATCAAGACATACACTAATATATCGATACTGTATGCAAGTTTTCACCATGAATAAGCTTTTTCACCCAAGTTTTCCTACATTTTACTTTTCTGATGGCCTTGGAACACTTTATAACTCCAAGAGGTCTTTCACAAACATTTTTATATTGAAACATAGGCATGAAACACCCAGATGGATTAAGCCATTAAAGCTTAAATGAGCTTAGGATAAATAAGATTAATGCTTAGATCATGCATGGGAACTAAACAACATCTAGTTTGATTGTTTTCTAACTATTTTGAGTCTAGTTCAGCTGAATTACAATGGAGGGCTATTTTGAGTTAAAGTTAAAACCTTTTTCTTGCATTAAGATAATTTATGGCCATATTGACTAGGGGTTTCTCTTTAAAGCCATGCATATGAGTTTTTCCACCAAATTTAGCTAAAATTATGCCACATTTAAGAGGGTTTCAGCCTTTGATCAAATCACCTAAAGGGTTAGATGGTTTACTTGTAAGCAAGCTTAGAAGAGTTATCAAGAAAGCAGTGGAAGTGCATGGGGATCATGGGAATTAGCCAAGAAAGGTTTTTAGCCCCCTTGGACATCAAAAATAGAGGAAGGAATTGGTTTTCAGTAGAACAAACTAGAAAAGAAAAGGGAGAAAGAAAAAGAAAATTTTTCAAGTCTGATGCAAGATGGTTTCTCCATTAGTTTGTTATTTTGTTTTTGATCATTTTTCTCTTTATCTTATATGAGCGTAAGGATCCTCAGCCATGCTTAAGTGATGATTTTAGCTAAAGGTGTGAAAACCATGTTTATGGCTAAATCTTGAGTTATGATCTTTAAATATTTTCTTTTTTTTTTCCTAATTTTTGTTAAATTTTTTTGAAAAATCATCTTTCCATTAAGAAAATTTGATTTCCAAATGTTTTGTGCCAAGTTTTCTAGTTTTTTATGTGATTTTTTTTTAGTTTTCCTTATGGTGCAACTTCATTGTGGCTGTTCATGCTACTAATATGTAATTCAATGTATGATACTTGCATTTTATGTTCTTTTCATGCATTATTGTTATCATTCCCATGTTGACACATTTTCCATGAAAATACCATGATCGTGGCAACATCACCAAGCATGTTAGTGTACTTTCGTATGTTAATGTTGATGGGCTATTTTTCTTTAAAATCATATATGACATGCATTCTATTGACATTTTCATATGTTATTATCATGATGCACATGTCCATGCATTTTTCATTAATAGATTATGATTATGACAACATCATCATGCATATTAGTAACTCTAAGTATGTTCATGTTAATGCGGTGTTTTGAGAAGTAAAAATCATGTATTGTACCACGCTTGTATATTTATTGGTGAAATAAAATGTTTATGGGTGTAATTGCAATGCTATAAGCTTTTAAAGACCATTCTACATTTTTTATAATGTTTTCATGCATATTAAAGATTACTATATCATTTCATGCATTTAGGTTATTTAAGTGTTTTCTATGATTTAGAAATTATTATATCATTTCATACACTTTAATATCATTTTAGTAAATTTCCATGATTTAGGACCATTCATGCAATCTCATGCATCTTAGGGTCATTTTAGTAAATTTCCATGAGTTAAGATCATATATGAAATTTCAAGCATCTTAGGGTCATTTTAGTAAATTTTTAAGATTTAGGATCATTTCTGCAATTTCACGCATCTTAAGGTCATCTTAGTATTTGCCATGTTTTAGGGACTATTATGCAATTTCATACATTTTTAGGCCATTTTAGTCATTTTCATGATCTAGGGACTTTGGTGCAATTTCATGAATTTTTATGTCATGTAGTCATTTTTCTAATGACTTAGGGACTTTTATGTCATTTCATGCATTTTAATGTCATTTAGGTCATTTTCCATGATCTAGGAACTTTTGTGCAATTTTATGAATGTTGGGGTCATTTAGGTTATTTTCCATGATCCAAAGACTTTCATGCAATCTCATGTATTTTAGGGATATTTAAGTCATTTTTCATGATTTAGGAGTTATTATGCAAATTTCATGCATTTAAATCATTTTCTATGAGGGATCATTCCATAATGTCTATGCATGTTAGGTCTATTTTGACTATTTTCCATAATCAAAGGATCACTTTACAATTTTATGTATACTTTGGAGTCATTTTCATGATGTTATGCTTTTGATTTAATATGTTTATATGTTATTTATAAGATAATATTTCTTTCAAAAATCAAAGGCAATATACCCGAGTTAAAATAGTTCATAGGTATGCTTCCAATGAATGGAAGTCACCTCATCAATTATTTAGACAATGGAATACCTTTTTTAAACAAGTAAATCAGAATTTTTCAATTTTTCCAAAAAAATAAAACTTTTGTATTTTTGTAGGTTTTCCAGAAGGGTGTGAAAAAAATTTTGATTTTCAAAAAAATATAAAAATTTAATTTGCTTAAGATGAGAAAAATAATATGAATTATAAATAATTTCAAAAATGGGGAAGTATAATTAAATATAAAAAAAAATAAAAACCAATCAATCGAGATTTTAGTTAGCACATAATTAAGAGGTACTGATTTTCAGGCATCATGAGAGAGATTGATCTTTACTTATGATTGTAACCGACTCACAAATTTTAATGTGAACTCTGGTACAAATGTAGACCTTGGAGCATGTTTTTAATGGTATTGTAACCCTTAAAGTACAAGCTCAAATAATTGACGAATCTCACCTAGCCAAAACTAGATTGGTTGTGACTCTAAATTATTTAGTCATTTCATGATTACCATTTAGGGTTAAGCTGAACATATGATTCATCCGACAAATTAATTCTCATCCTAATACAAGAAAGTGAAATTTATTTATTTAAGTCTGGCGTTTCAGATTCACATTCGGCACTTTAGGACAAAAATATTAAAATAATAACCCTGATTATTGAATATTTATATTTCTTTAAGTTAACTATATATAAAAAACAAATAAATTTTATTGTTTAATTATAATCTAACTACCACATAACCGAAACATATCCTAAAAATTATATCCACAACAATTTGGTTCAAAAATTTATATTATTCAAGTTGTTTTTCAAAAAAAATAAATTATATTATCTAAGTAATAACAACAAATATATATAACTACAATAATTTGATTCAACCATGTATCAACAAATATATATATATATATATAACAATGACTAAAAAAATTGTTATGCAACTATCAACAACAATTTAATTTAAATCATATTTACAACTTAATTATAATAGTAAAATACCAATATATCTAGAAATATATATATGTTTTGTCTGGTACAAACCCTACAAAAAAACAAATAAAAAATCATAAAAACAATATAAAATGCAAAATACCTAGAAAACTATAACAAAACTATAAAACAAAAACCTTAAAAGCCTAAGAAAACTAAAAAATGAGAGAAATTGGAGAAAAAACTTGAATAACATGTGAAAAAAAATGAAGAGGAGCCGGCATGCTTGAGATTTATATCAGGGTGTTTTCCAACAGATCATTGGTTATTTCTGATGGAAACTTTTGTTGGGAAAAGTTTAGGCGACAAATTTTCCCCTAAAACGCTTTCAATTGGTAAAAATTTTTACTAAGGCATTATTTCCGACAGAAAATTTAAATCATTTTCAATGGAATATTATATCGAGAATGTTTTGGGTGAGAAATTCCCCCCATAAAGCATGGGTTGTAAAAGTCTTCTCCGACTGAATAATCCGTTGTAGATGACATTTTTTTGGTGGTAGAAATATTTTATATTTTTAATTTAAATAATTATCTAAATTAATTCCACTGAAAAAATTTTTGGCGCATGCAATGTGTACATGAATAGTGGCATACCAAAAGTATTTCCAATGGAATGTTGTTTTTTCGACAAAAATTTTCATAAAAAAAAGTTAATATTTTTTCAAAAAAACAATGATAAAAAATATTGAATTATTTATTATGGAAAAAATTCTATTTGAAGTTTTATGTTGGAAATAGGCCTTTCTCTGGTAGTCATATGATTAAAATTTTAATTGTAAATAATGAAAAATCAGCGCCATTATATGGCAATTTGTTTGTAGTGAATTTAATAAAAAAAAATCCTTTTGCATCGCATGGGTTGAAAAGACTAATTTGATTACAGAATAAGTGGCAGTATTTTCTCATTTCAGAAACAATAACTTACTCATATTAAGATTAGTACAAATTTAAGGATAATAAGCAAATAGGGAAGAGCCTTCTTCATAAGCTCCGCTTTAACAGTTGCCTTCCCAATAATAATGTTTATTAAGTGCTTTTCATAAGCGTTTAGAATTCATGTAGCATACATTGGTGTTGAAACATGTTGTTTGGAAGTATAAAAATAATCTTGAAATGAGAATAGACAAAAGTAATGAACTGTCCTAGCTATCAACTGCTGGGCAAAAGAACAGCAGATTGCCCAAACAATTGCCCTATGTACAAATTTGATCACTCGCTTTTGGTAAACTTTTGGAGAAAAATAGGCATGGCAGCCGACTTCACTGTGGAGGTCAGTCAATTATCTTCCTTAATTTGCTTTAGGTTTAAAATAAATATTATGCAATTGACTTGTTTTGGAAATTAAAAAATTTCATTTCAAAAGTAATGATTCTTCGTCCAAATGATATCGATTCATGGAGAAATTCTTTGAACATTGCTTATGTTTCATAAAGACTTCCATTTATTAACATTTATTTAACATACTTTTACATATAATCTCTTAAAAAATAAATTATCCTCTCTCACTCTCATTTTATTGTACATGTGTATTTAAAAAATTCTTGAATTGTAATATTGAATTCATATAAAGCATTCGTGGAAATAATATTTCTAAGAATGAAATTATTATCCTAATTTTTATTTAAAAAAATACCTTACCCAAATTTCTTCATTTTTTCTGCATTGATTACATTAATTTCAAACCATTACACACAACAATGTTCTCCCAAACTTTAAACTAAGAATTCAACTATGCCAATGTTGTAGCGTGAATCATAGCTCTCTCTCTCTCTCTCTCTCTCTCTCTATATATATATATATATATATATCCTGAGAGAGAGTTGTACGCAAAAGTGGAACAATGGAAACTCTTCCTACAATAACCATGATATGTATGGTATGTGCAAAGCAATGGCAGCATGGCACCTGGCACTTCTGAATTTGTTATATGATCATCTATGGCTACCCCTGGGAGGCCCTTGTCTATGGCCTGCCCTATATAGCTGTAGGTGTTAAGTTACCAAGTTTTTGCGAACCATTCGTCAGAGTGAGTAATGATCAACTCAACTCAACTTATTGCTCTTCACAGCACTGTGTTTGTTGTTTTCCTCTCGTTTTGGCCAATAATATTGCTTTATCTTTTTTCCCTCCTCAAGTCATTCCCTTGCTCCCACTCTCTTTGCTTCATTTTTCATCACTAGCCCTAGAAACATAGCTAGAGGTCAGTTGAGAGAGTTCAACATATATATATAT